>PVIW01003549.1:0-163555 GCA_004026585.1 Noctilio leporinus
TAATCCTGGCCCGAAGAGATAAACCCTAGTTGAAGAAGGTCCACTGAATGTCAGCCTTGAGAGTTATATTGGCTTCTCCTCATATAACTTAAAACTTCTCCTCTATCCCACACCGGACCTGCTGATTATCAATGCTAACACCCAGCATCAGCCACAGGAACAAGTCCCCCCACATCAGCAGGAAATCCTGATCATGATGGCAGGGAATCAGTGGCTCCAGGCCTCCCCAGACTTTTGAAGAAGTTTCAGTGAAACTTTCTTGACACACTGGAATGCTTCTGGAAAGTTTCATAAGATGGAGAAACATGTCAGTCACTGGAACTTCTTTAACAACATGAATTTGTACAGTTGAACAGGGCGATGGATTTTTTTGGGACAGGATGTGGTGACTTAAGCTCAAAGCAGAGGCTGCAAGACAGATGGACAGAGACAGACAGAGGAGGACAGGGGACCAGAAAAAATGAGTAAAGAGAAGCTCAAGTGTGACCAGAGGAGATGGTGCCCAGCAGGAAGGGGCATCGCCCCACGGCCCTTCATATTGGTGGTAAAGCCACCAAACCTACAAGATAAGTGATGTGAGCTGACCTGTCTGTCTCCAGGAGTAAACTCATTAGAGAGCTAAGTGCCAGCAAACCTGAAATCCAGCTTACATGAACCATGAAACTTCTATAAGTCAGATGTGAGAGCATCTCTTAAAGGAACTCTCTCACAAGTCCTATAACAACATGAATAACTCGTGCCCTAGTTCATCTGGATGGTAATTAAGGGGCTTAACTATCAGATGTTCTTATCCTGGAGTGGTCTGGTCCTGTAACTCCTCCCTGAAGGCACAACAAGCAAGAGAAAGCTGGGTTATGTGATTTGTAAAATATTTACTGTTTAAGAGAGCGCTGGGGGTGGGGACGCAAAAGGAAGGTTTGGATGCCTCCCAGGACCTGGCTGAGTGATGTGCCTCCTCTCACCTGGGTAATGATGTTGTCAGGGGCTGACTGAGGGATGAGCAGGGTCATGGTGGTCCCCGATTCCTCACTAATGTCCCCATCTGAGCATCCGTTTTCTCATTTACGATCTCCTTGACACTGACTCTATTTCCACAGCATCAGGATTAATCAGCCAGGAGTTTTTAGCAGCAGGGACTGGCAATCCATGTAACTCAGCATGGCAGCGTGACATCACCACCAGCTAAGCCACATTCGTTCTGTATGATCACTGTCCCCCAGGAACATGCTGTGTGATAGGAATTCAGGTGCTGGAGTCATAAACCATCCCACTCATCCCCGAGCGACGGCGTGACACCTTCCTCAAGGACAGCATGGAAAGCCACACAGTTGATCCAGCCTGATTTAGTAGCAGGATCAGCAAGAGCATTGCAGAAGTTTCAATCACTGGCTGCTGCAGGGAAAAGTACTCAGCTCAACTCCTCCTGCAGGTTCTCACATACAAAATTACCCGAGTCCCAAACACAGCCCACTGGCTTTGTGGCAAAAGGATTTCTGTCAAGGTACCCATATCACTGCATTGAAATCATTTGTCAGCCTGCCCATCTCCCCAGTGAGGATGTGAACACCCTGAAGGCAGGAACAGACTTGTCTATTCACTTATATCTTCCGTCTTCCACCCAGTGGCTGATATAAAATAAGTTCTTAAACTAGGAAATTGGGGTTGAATTGGCTTTTTAAAAATATTTTATTTCTTACAGATTGAACCAATTAATCATTGGTTGATGGGGAACAAAGTGCTTTCTAGATTAATTGACTTCAGTTGAGTGAGGGGGGCTGCTATATTATTACCTGGTAAAACCACTCAAACAATGTGCAAAAGGAACTTCAAGGTTTAGGCTAAAATATATCAGAAAGCAGCACTACTTAATTTCTCTAATCGGACTATCCTTAAATGTTGATTTCCCATCCTTTCCTGGTGTGTACTAGCAGAGAGGGAACAGAAAGTGGTTCACATTCAGACAAACCTAGGTGTCACTCCCATCTACACCACTACCTACTTCTGTCATTTAGCAACATGTTTCCTCCTCTGTAAAATCAGTCCAGGTCACATGCAATCATAGTGGCTACTAACATTTGAGTAAAATACAGGGTGCACGCAATCAATTGGCAAAATTTTAGTAAAATAAACAAGACACCACAAAAGGGTTATAATTTGAAATAAATTTATTCTTATATATAAATACATAAACAATCATTATTTTCTTAATTTGTTCAAGAAAGTCTCCATTTGCTGCAATAATAGACTCGATTCCACTTGGGAATCTTCAACATGCTTTTGTTAACTTTTTTTTATCCATGAACATCATAATGTTTTCAATCTTAGCTTTAACAGCCTCTTAATTGGAATGAGGTTGTTTACTAAATCTCTCTCACAAATGCTGTACACATAATAGTCTAAAGGATTTGCATCTGGTGAACTAGGCGGCCAGATTTCCTTTGACCAGAATTCAGGAACATTGTCACTGAGACATTCTTGCACCTTTTTGGCACTATGTGCTGGTGCACCATCTTGTTGGAGGATAAAATGATGTCCATTTGTGACTTGCTTCATCCATGGTGCAACTACTTCTCTCAAAACATCAAGGTAAACATCCTGGATCTTCATTGATGATCTCTTGGATTCTGTGTACACTATCCTTGAGTACCTTATGCATTTTCCTTGTTGGTGTGGCAACATTAGGATCAGCATCATACATCTTCACATCGTAAACTGTACGTAAAGGGATGCTATTGAAGTCCACAATTTCCTTAGCAGTTTGCCGTGTACACAGTCCAGAAATTAGTTGCTCTAACATGGTATTCCTTCGACAAGACAGTTGCTCTCAGAATTTAATACTTTATATCTGAAACAACGATGTTAAATCATAACCTTAGAATCATAGCTTTTCAAGGGCCCTGGCTGGAAGCACAGTGGATAAGGTGCCGGCCTGCAAACCCAAAGGTTACTGGTTCGATTCCTCAGCCAGGGCACATAACCAGGTTGCAAGCCACGTCTCTAGCCAGTTCCTTGGCTGGAGGCAGGTGAAAGGCAACCCTACATTGATGTTTCTCTCCCTCTCTCCCTTTCTCTCTCTCTCTGGAAATAATAAATTTTTAAAAAATCTTTTTAAAAAATCTAGAAAATAGAAAGACATTTATTAAAAAAAAAAAAAAGAAACATAGTTTTTCAAAATTAATAAGAAACACATGAAATAAGGAGATGCAAAGTTCTTGCCAATTGATCACACGCACCTTGTATTGAGTATAAGGCTCCATTACCCGGAGCTTCACAGATGCTCATGCAGGGGAAAGCACCATTCTTAATCAATCCAATTTCTTAAAGATTAGTATATTTGATTTGTGTGAGTGGTTGCCTACAGTGATCAAATCCTTAGAAAACCCTGTACAACTCAACTAAGCATTGTCACAGAAAACAGACAACCAAACGACCAGAAAATCAGGAGAAACTGGGGCATGAACTTGGCAATCCTGCACCAAATCGGGTGGTGTCCCCCAAGGTTCTCATCCCCAGTCAATTTGTGCTCTTCTTCTCTCCTTTTCTTTTCACTGCAGGAGCAAAACTGATGACACATGCTTACTTCTAAGTCAAAGAAGCAGATGTGTGACCTTTCCCAAGTCACTTAACCTCTCTTGGCTTCTCACTTGGACCTGATAATCTCTGAAGCCTTTCCAGCTCAATGATCCAAGATTCTAGGAAATGAATCCTCCTAGTTCCTAGATAACAAATCAAGAAGTCAGCCCAGTTTAAGATAAGAAGCCTAAAGAAGCCCTATAATTTTCTTAACTTTGCTTTAATGAGAACAAAAAGATTAAAATATATTAAGCCCCTGGGATACAAAGACACTGTGCTGGATACTCTCTTAGGGGATCTCAATCAATTAAGGCAAATTTCCTAAAGCAAGTCCAATTTTATGTTTGTGTTTATGAGGATGCTTGGGCATTTTCTGGCAAATTGGTGGCTTTCTCTGCTGCAGGGACAGTGCCATAAAGGCGTTTGCCTATGGTCAGCATTTCCTTCCACAGTCAGAAGGGTAGGTTTATGGATCTGGGAGCACCTTGGTCAGAAAAAGTCACGCTAAGGCTACGTAGTCACAGAAGGGCTTACAGCCTCCTGACCATTCCGGCACTCAACTGCAAAGATGAGCCTTGATGTTCTTCTTCTTGCAAATCCCCTAAATCACAGTAGGTCACAAACATGCAGTAAATGTTAGGTGACTCACTCCCAACAAAGCCCCAAGAATAAAAGGAAAGCCTCCCCATTTTATATCTATTGCCTAAATTCTCCATGAGTCATTCAATTAATCCAATAAATAAATATTAAACTCATATGTTGTGCCATGTCGAAATGAGGTACTGGAGATAGGGAAGGAGGTGAAAAAACAGCCCTCTGATTTTACGTTAGAATTCATCATGGGGAACAGACATTAATCAAATACAGGTACTCAGTTGTGATGTGGTACATGCAAAAGAAGATGTCCCTACCCTACTCTTAACCAAATTCCAGGTTGGTTAGCTATTCCTGACTTCCTTGTATTGAAATTTTATGCTGTATTCTAGGCAGAACAAAGAGCCTGTGTGACATCTCTGAGGCACGGAGGAACACCGTGGCCAGGGAAGGGTTGATAGCAGGAAGGTGTGCTTGCAGTGCAGTAAGGGAAACATACAGATGCCTAAGAGTTAATAAGCTTTTAATCATTTTGTCAATTGAAAAATTTAAAGGCATCAAGAGTGGTTATTCTGCCCTGGCTGGTGGCACAATGTATAAGGCACTGGCCTGCGAGCCCAAAGGTCGCTGGTTTGATTCCCAGCCAGGACACATAACCAGGTTGCAAGCCAGGTCTCCAGCCAGGTCCGTGGCTGGAGGCAGGTGAAAGGCAACCATACATTGATGTCTCACTCCCTCTCTGCCTCTCTCTCTTCCCCTCTCTCTACAAATAATAAATAAAATCTTAAAAAAAAAAAGACTGGTTATTCTATGTTGCTTCTTTTAGTCACAAGAACATCTCTTTTTGGGGCAAGCATCAGTTCCCATATTCAATATTTACATACCAAATAACTTCAAATGAGCCTAATAATAGCATTATTAATAATAATGGCAATCATTTATTGAGAATGCCTAAAGCTCTGGGCTAACAACTCTACTTACACCACATAGTACTTCACCCTTCTGTCTATCCCATAAGGAAGGTATTATTTTTATCCCTAGGGGACAGATAAGAAAAATGAGGTTAAATATCTTGCTTGAGGTCATATCAAGTAGTTATACCACAACTAAATCCAAAAGTCCTCTGTGCTTTCATCTATGTCCTACTTTTCATGTCTCAGTTCTCCACACCCATACCTCTGCTATGCAAACAAAGGGAAATCACAAATTTGACAAGAGTAGACACAAAGTAATAAGATGCCTGTAAACCTGATTTCACTGATAAGCAACTTCACTCGGTGTTTTTCTTTCCTTGAAGGAACAACAAAAGTAGAGATAAAAGCACATGCATGGACAATCCCACCTGATCTTAAACAGAGACAAAGCTTTGCCCAATACAATAATCATTGCAAGGGTAAAACTCATTTTTACCTTTTTTTAAAGATTTTATTTATTATTTTTAGAGAGAGAGGAAGGGAGAGAGGCAGAGAGGGAGACAGATATCAATGTATGGTTGCCTTTCACCTGCCTCCAGCCACGGGCCTGGCTGGAGACGTGGCTGGAGACCTGGCTTGCAACCTGGTTATGCGCCCTGGCTGGGAATCAAACCAGTGACCCTTCAGTTCATAGGCCAGTGCCTTATCCACTGTGCCACCAGCCAGGGCTCTTTTTTACATTTGAAATGAAAACTAAAAAGTTTTTAAAAGGGAAACAGCTCTATGGGGAGGATGGAGTGGGGAGGAGATGACACAAGAGAGAAGAAAGACTGGCTGATGAAGAACTAAGGAAAGGGTCACAAAATCACAAACACCAAAATGGAACTGGAGAAACACCAGTAGAAGAAGTGACAAAGGCCACAACAAGGAGATGCAGAAGGCACTGAGCCTTCAATGATGCTTGTACAATTCACTTGAGTCTCAGAATCTTGTCCCTCTCATGGCTGTCCTTAGAGAAACAAGTACAGGTGTAATTATTGCTACTAGTCCTCAAACTGTTCTTTGCCCAGAAATGGGTTTGTTCTCCACGGGGACAGCAAGGTTTGCCTGGGGGATGGGAGAAGGCATTATCACCAGGCTGAAGTGGATGTCTGAACCACTGGAATCACGCCAAAAGTCAGAAGTTTCCCACCTCTGTGTGAAATATTGAGATAACAAGCTCTCCTTCCTCTCACCCTTGACATAATTGGAGATCATGAGAACTATTAGGTATGTCAATAGTTTCTTCTTTTACTTCTATATAGCCAGGCTATGTTTGGTTTTATTAAAAAGTAGCTTTCCACTGATCATTTCCAACACCTGCCAGACTTTTCCCCCCATTTCTAATGCAATTTTTCTAGCCATGGCCCATAATACTCATCAAATTAGCAATCTGAAAGCCATTGATCACGTTCATAGTCATTTTAGAAATCAATGCCTAGGGCTTAGAAGCACAGAGTAACATCATTTGGCAAACTGCCTTGAATGACTTTATTTCCATTCTCCTTGAAAATGACTCATTTTTAGAAGGTTTCTGTGATGTTTATTGGAAAGAAGAACTTTGCATTAAATGCCCCAAAATGTGAATGACACCCAATCTACACTTAGCCCTGGCTTTCTGGTCATTTTTCCTACTCATCAGGCCTCCCTCTGACACTTCAAAGCACATTTGTGTTCCCACTAAATTCAGCATCTCCCTGTTCCAACTTTCCCACACTGTGTTTCTGCTTTCCAAAGTCAAAGATCTGGGCTAACTGATGTATTATTCTCCCCATATGTTAACTAAGCAGGTTCAGAATCTCAGACCTATACACAATCCAGCAATGCCAACAGAGAGAAAGGAGCACCAGTTAAAGTCTGAGCAGCACGTGCATCCTTTTGATGGTCAGACCCAAGAGTCCAGCCTTGCTGATTCTCTGTGAGACTAAGACTCTGAGAGATCACATCTTGAATCGGAGCACTCCAGACACAAAAACACACATAAGGCACAGGGACTTCCATCCATTAGTAAGGACTTTTGCAGTTGCACCAATTAACAGACACCAGCTGCAACTAGTTTAAGCAAGAAAGAGAAAACAGAGGGAACATTGGTACATGCCTAAAGATGTGTAGCATGGCTGAAATCAGGCACGAAAACCATGAAGATCCCAGGCATGCTCCTTGTCTGGGTCTTTGGTTAATTTCTCACTGGTAATTTTATTTTTTTATTTTTATTTTATTTTTTTGCCTTTTTCCAGCTCCTCACTGCACATCCTGGGTGGGAAATACCCTTTCCAGAATTTGCAGAGTTTCCACCAGTTATGGAACTAGTTGCTTGCTCTCAGTCCTAATTCCAATTTCCCAGGGTGAGAAATTGGATATTGGCCGGCTGTAAGTTAGGAGAGGTAAGTCGCTCATTATAAAAAAGCCTGTGGGGAACTTCCCCTCTTATGCTCAGAAATGTGGAAATGTCTCAGGAACAAGAGGTCTTTCGAGTTGGGTCTTTCTCACAGTACCTAATAACAAAGGGACATGACAACAGAGCTGGAATAACACATTTAAGGCCCCCTCCTTGTCCCCCTCACTCAGCATACTTCAGATGACATCACATTCTCGCACTCATGGTTGCCGCCATCAATCTAGAAACCAACATTGACCACTGGAAGGTTTTTGCCATGAACATGACCAAATCTGTCCACCCCATAACCCATCAGCAGAACAAGCTCATCAGTTACCTTTAAAAAAATAAAGAATGGACCTGGCTGGTGTGAATCAGTGGATTGGCACCAGCCTGTGAACCCAAAGGTCACTGGTTCGATTCCCAGTCAGGGCACATAACCAGGTTGCAAGTTAGGTCTCCAGCCAGATCCCCAGCTGGAGGCAGGTGAAAGGCAACCATACATGGATGCTTCTCTCCCTTTCTTCCTCCCTCCCTGCCCTTCTCTCTAAAAATAATAAATAAAATCTTTAAAAAAAAAAAAAGACATGGTTCTAAGAACCAATGTAATGTGTTATCTCCTTCCCAACTTTGTCCCCATCGAGTAGTCTCACAGCTACAAAAGGGCAATAGTTTGATTCTTGTCTGAGGCACAGACCAGGCTGCAGAAAGTGTCTGGTGGCTACAGCCAGCAGGTAATGATGAAGATTTTGACCAAGAATAATGACATACCTAAAAATGGACACTCTGCCCTGGCTGGTGGCACAGTGGATAAGGTGCTGGCCTGTAAACCCAAAGGTCACTGGTTCAATTCGAGCCAGGACACATAACCAGGTTGCAAGCCAGGTCTCCAGCCAAGTCCATAGCTGGAGGCAAGTGAAAGGCAACCATACGTTGATGTCTCTCTCCCTCTTTGCCTCTCTCTCTTCCCCTCTCTCTGAAAATAATAAATATAATCTTTTAAAATAAATAAATAATAAAAATGGACACTCATCTGTGTGTGTCAGGAGCTAGACAAAGCTCTTAATTAGCAATTCAATCAGATAGGGAATCCTTTATTTTACAGACAGAAAAATTATAGGTAACAGAAATTAAATATTCCCATCAACAATATTTTAAAAGCTTCAGGAATTCAGTTGGTTGGTTGTTTTTCCCTCCTGGAGGTTTATGAAGGTTTTGTGGCTTTTCACCCCTTTCCCCTAATTTCTCGGTTTTGTTTTCTACAATGTAAGTGGGTTTTCTGTGTCCGAGAGAAATTTTCGGCCTTGTGGAGTTAGGGTACTGGGAGCTGGGAGCCTCCCAGGGAACGAAATAGAGTTGGGGAAGGCAGCTGCAGGTGCCACACTAATCACTCCTGGTGCTTTGGGAGAAGTGAGATACAATTATAAGTCAGTTAATCCCCTAGTTTATTGGTTGTGGGTTGGGAAAACTGTTAATCAACTTCACAAACACATTTGGAAAGATTTCCACAGAACAGCTTGGCGAGAACGAAAACAGACCAATTCAACAGGAAAACCTCTTCTTTGTCACATCTGGAAGGGCCCTGGTTCAGTCTCAGATTGTGTAGTAAAGAAGATCTCATAAACAGAAACAGCATGCTCAAGGCTGCTGAGTCAATGCGGTTGGCCATGTTCCTAGTGTAAGAGAAGATTCCAGAGCGAGCAGCACAGAGGGTGTTTGAGGACGTGGCGGGGAGAGGCATTTGTGAGCTTGCTCCCTTTCCTTCTTTCAACTTAAACCAACACCAGTAATTCTAATAGAGAGAACAGAGCCTCTTGATAGCTCCATCCAAAACCTGAAGGAAGAAATACCTGTTTGAGACAGGTGGGTTATTAGCATCTATTCTTTTTTTCTACCAGGACACCCTTTGCATTGCCCCCCTACCCCCTACAAAACACCATGTTTATTTTTTTTCTTTTTAATATAGAAGAGGTTAACTATTCACCCATTTTTATTAATACATAAAAATGCTAACCTGACCTCCAATCATTGGGATATAATCAATGCAACCCTGATTGTATTGAAGGAATATCAGCCAAAGGTTGAATGGTTCAGCTAGTCACTATAATTAACATGGAGACTTAAATTTTGTCCGTGTTACTGTAAGGCATCTCAGAGCATCTTTGCCCAGTGAATTCTTATATATATATAAAAAGTCTTCACACATAACACTATGCAGCGTTACTTTTGGGGGGACAAACCCCAAGGGTCAGGATCTTTGCTTCCCACCAAGAATGTCTCCTGCCACTGGTAAAAAAAAAAAAGAAAGAAAGAAAGAAAGAAAGGTACCTTCAACTGATCCCAGTGACCTACAGCCCCACCACCCAGCCAACATCATACAAATAGAACCATGCTTTGGGAGAAAGATGGAATAAAACCCTCACATTTCTCATTATTTACAGGTTAAGGAGAATTCATTGGGGTACCATGTATGACACTTAGTCACCTGGACCTCCACAAGTGATGAGATTTTTCCACAGATGATGGCACAGGGCTCACTGGTGGGCTGACTGCAAACATGACTGCAAATGACCTATCATTTGGGCTTCTATTCCTTTAACTTCTATTTGCCTGTTAATGATAAACCTCATATTTTAATTAAAAGTCATTTCCTTTTGAGGATCATTAAATCTCTACTGTGTTTTAGAAGACTGATAGTTAAAGGAACAACACTTAGAACATCCTGACCCTCTGAGTGATTTACCTGGATGGTCTCATTTAATCCTCAAAAACTTTGTATGAAGTCGACATAATTACTATCCCCATTTTATCTCAAGATTGTATTTATTGTCAGTGGCCACATCACGATTTGAATACAGGCAGTGATTCCTGAGCCTATATACTTATACTGGGCCATAATGTTACACCTGCTAGAAATAGAGGCACATTTAAGCCCACCCTAGATGTGTGTTTTGTTTAGTTTGCCCGTATGAGGGGAAATGTGTTTGCTACTTTGGTAAAAAAGAAATGTGGAGTCTTTCATCCTTTCATTTTATATACCAATTAGAGAATCTACCTGTGAGATGCAAGTAAGAAACTGGAACCAGTGCTTGTGTACTTCATGTTCATGCCTGCTCATGCATACATGCACACACGTGTGCACACATGTGTGTGTGCGCACACACACACTCACAATATGTTACATAAGTGAACTTAAACTCTCTGGCCCACCACGCCTATAGGTGACCTCATCGAGCTATTTAGGTTGCTGGGCTCAGTGATTCATTACATCCCTCTGAGATCCTCCCACATGACTGTGCACAATGGTGATTTCTTTCAACAGAAGTGAGAACTAGGGCTGTAAGAATCAGCTGTAGCTTCAGATCTAAGACTCGAGACCCCGTAGGGAGTGCTTCCTCTTTTTCTGCATTTCCCGAGTATTCCCTGTTAAAGTATCTACACTGAGACCACCGACTCTCATCGGGGTGAAGGAAATCACTTGATTCAGAAAATGTCAAGTTCTGAAAATATTTAATTGGGTGCTGGATTTATTCTGGGTTCCATTTAAGGAGAAGGCTTGACTTTGGCTGGTTTTCTGCCTGCTCATTGAGGTTTTAAGTTAGGAACCAAAGAAATAATGCTGGTCTTCCAATTAGGTTCAGTGACTGTAATATGCTCCTGTGGTGGCATGAGTTACATCACTGACTAGGAAGTTCATGAGAACACATTCATGTGCCTCCTAGGGAGGAGGGAGAGGTCCCTGGGCTGGGTTCAGGGCTATGCACAGCCCAGGAAGAATTAAGCAACCATATGTTTGCATTTCCATCTGGCTTCTGGATCCAAAGAGGCTTGAATAAATATCGGCATATTTTATAAATATGCTGTGGGAGTAAGGGAAACCCTGTGTCTTTCTCAGACAAAATCATTTCCAGGTGAAAATCACTGGGAAACTGGGTGTAATTCTCAAAATATTGACTATAATATTGTTATTCTTAAAAACGATGCATCCAATTTTTTTAATATCCCTTTAAGGCAAATACCAGAAAAGGTTCATTAGCCCCAATTGCTTCATCTGGAGAGGCTAATTGAAGACACTTGTTCATCAAGTCCCAAACCACGTTTTTAAAGGAACTTCCTCTATGCTTTATTTTAAAGATTGTTGATTCCTCCATTCAGTTTTATGGCCAGGTGTCACCAAACAAAGGTACAGAGGGGAAAAAATGACATTTGCTAAAGAATGCCAAATTAAGACTTCACATGTTTCTCTACATGAAAAAAACAAACAGTAAAGAAAAAAAATTGTTCCTAAAGGTGTAGAAGCTATATGGGGTGGGATGGGGAGAAGCAGGGAAAGGAAAACAAGCACTTAGCAAGGTAATATAATGTATTCTAGAATCAGAGGGGATGGGTTCTAGTTCTGCATTGGCTGCATAGTTATATGGTCTCAGGCCAAGTGCTTAAATTCTCTTTGCTTTTAATTGGTAAAATGGGATATGGGTGCCAAGTAAACCCTCCTGTGATGGGGGCAAGGGGAGGGCAAAAATTAAATGACACAATGCACATTTAACATTGCCCAGTGCACGACACACATCTCAAGTGCAATCAAGGCTATAATATTAATACTTGTGTTAAAAATGGGACATCAACTTGCATGGCATCGATACTGATATGCTCCAACTAAATATTCATCACCTACAGGAGAAGAATTGGGAATCAATTAAGATATATGTAATATTCAATGCTATGTTCTCCCTTCAAATCCAGGTCAACAGCATAGCAGAGATTGGTTCTTATTTTGAAGACAGCAGAAAACAAGTGTCAAGCATGATAGGTTTTAGGTCCAGAATGCTAAAGAAAAAACTCTGCTGAAATGCTACAGAAGTTTATGCCAAAATAAAGGACTCATTTGCAAAAGCAAAACATAAATAAATTACCCAACTCAATTAAGCTCAGTAAACAGTAAAGAAAGTATGAAGGTAATCCAAAAAAATGTAAAATACAAACTATACCAAACCTGTCTATAAGATGACTACAAGTCCTTGCCCTATATAATGCTGCAACCTTGCTTGTTCTAAAGAAATCTCTAAAATTTAAATGTGCCAAGAATATTCTCTAGCATGACCCAAAGTATCTGAAATGCATCTGGTCTGATTATTCCTTGGGTCTCAAAATCACTGAGCTCAGCTCATTCTTCCTGGAATGGTGGAAAGAAGGCTCCTTCCCTCTCTGCCTCTCATCCAGGTTGGGCCGGGAGAATGGGGTGCCTCTTCCACTCAGTAGCTACCAATTAACCACCTCCTAAGAGCTCAGCAGCTGATCTATCCTTTTAAAGAGACCAGACAATCCTCCACTACAGCAATCTGTGTTAAATAGAGCTAAACATCTGATCACAATAACTGAAAGTTAAATAAACACGTTTCCTTACAAGATTAAGTAAAATGAGGCTACTTAATGCCAACAGGCTCCTGGAAGCTGGGAACAAAGGGCTAACGCATCCTTCAAGGATTCCTAAGTCACCAACAAGGTGGCCAACAACAGCCACAGGTGAGCACTCCCTACTCTAAGAAATGAATGTGTTAATGGCTCATATTTTTTTTTTTTTTTTTTTTTTTTACAATTTCCTCCTTGCAATGTTAATTTTCTCTGGGTTGCTAATGCCCATGTCAATAAGAACCTCAGTAGCAATTTTCTCTTATTGACTTTGTGTTTCAATCCACATTTAATTACACCAGATAATGACTGCAGAAATACTGTATGGAATCCAAATTGCACATGTGAAACACAGGGATAGAATATTTGCAGATTCACCTCTTAACATATTTGACCCAAGACTCAGACACCAATTTCCTCTCTGATCAGTTGGGATGGCCCAAGTAATGCACCCTCTAACTTTAGAATATAAAGATCATCTTTAGTTTCTGTAGTTTCTCAAGATAAGACAAACACCTTTTTGCATTTAGGCAAGCAAATGGAATAGAATGATTTAAGCCTCAATTTACTCTTCTGTAAAATGATAATGATAATATTAGCATGGTTCCTACAGGGAAACTCTATTAAAGTTTTTGTCAGAATTAACTGCGAACAGTTAGCATAGTATCTGGTAGAGAGCACGTATTTAATAAGGATTTGCTCTTAGCAATAGTAGCAATATTATTATGACCTGAAAAACTAACAAGACTAGTGAAATTTTCTGAAAGGCAACTGGTACTTATCAAAGTTGGAAAGCTTACAGCTTTTAATCCAGCAGATCCACCTCCTGGTGTCCACCTGAGAAATAATTTCATGTTCAGCCTAATAGGCATCTAAAAGACTAAGGATATGATGTATTGTTTGCTATAATGAAAACAAATAGCAAGTGCTCAGTGTAGTTAAAATAGTTAAATAATCAATATTATATTTATACTGCGTAAACCATGTGACAGATTAAAAGAATTGGAGCTATACGTATTGACACTCTCAAAAATATCTGCAAGTTGCATTGTTAAGTGGGAGGAAAAATTCAAGTTCAGAACAAATGTGTACTACGATATAATTTGTATTTAGGGGAAAAAACAAAAAATACATGTATTTGTATATGGCAATTTCTCCAAGGTAGGTCATAACCCTGTCTAATTCAATGACAGGCATCCATGGTCCTCTGGTGAACGCTCTTGGAAAAAGGGGACTTTTCTTTTGTTGTAGGTCACACATTCCTTGACTGTTGACAGTTTCTGTCACCTTCTAAAAGAGCCCAGGAAAGAAGGAAAACTTCAGAGAAACATGGGGTGAAAGCCAGACGGAGATTTCTTGTGACTCATGCACCAAGACCCAATGGGGACCTGAAGCTAGGGGCTCTCCCTTGACACTGTAGTTTTAGTAGCAGTAATCACCCCCTGTTATGAAGTGAGTTTGAGTCCCATCGGTTTTTTCACTTGCAGCTGAAATACACTCAAACTCCCAGGTCATTTCTCCTGTCATTAAACAAATGATATTTAGACATTTTAGCCCTATGTTCAACTAGAGTTTTGCCATAAAAGCCCAGTGTGTAAACCTAGCTCTGCAGGAAAAAGTGAGGAGGGAGGAAACCACAGATGGCGGAGCCTACGCCAGTTGAGCTGGGCACCGAGTCTCAAACAGGCTCTTGGAATATGTATCTGCTGCCCTGGACACACCAATCCACCTGTCAGAGGCTTGATGTCCTTATCACAAGTGAGAACAATACTGTGTTCCCCATCAATCCTTCTTATTTGGAAAAAACAGGGGGCGGGGGGAAACCTCTTAAGGCATTTAGGGAAAATGTAAAGTGTTTTAAAATCCTTATTTCAGTTTCAAGTCTGAGTCCACAATAAAGATTCATTAACCTTAAAATGCACCATTTCAGCCCTGGATGGTAGCACAGTGGATAAGGCACCGGCCTGCAAACACAAAGGTCACTAGTTCGATTCCCCAACCAGGACACGTAACCAGGTTGCAAACTAGGTCTCCAGTCTGGTCCATAGCTGGAGGCAAGTGAAAGGCAACCATACATTGATGTTTCTCACCCTCTCTGCCTCTCTCCCTTTCTTTCTCTCTGGAAATAATAAATAAAATCTTTTAAAAAATGCACCATTTCAAAGCAAAGCCATGAAAGTTTTCAGGACTTCAAAATACTATCTACCCTAGAGTACAGCAAAATCTTAAGTATCTCCTTGTCATTATGATTGAACAATCACACTAAATAAAAAGTCCTAACAAATCAGACAGACACAGATCTCCCAATATGATTTAGAACTTTGACCTGTAGATTTCACTGTCTCCGAGTCTGCTATAATTGCTCCTGGTCTTGCCCTTGGAAAAATCATCCAGTAACTCTACAAAAACAAGGACTGTAAACAGAATAATAATGAATAAATCTAACCTGGCAGGAAGGGGACCACATTTAGCAAATTCTAAAAACAAAGGCCCTTGGTAGAATGGGAAGAAGGATGGAACTCCTTCTGGGTTCTCTCTTTGGATGCTGCTCTCATGTTGTCTGAAGCTGGTGTTGGCCAATATCATGTGCTGACCATGTCCAGCTCTCATTTACTGTAGCAGCAACAACAGAAAAATAAAGTACCCAGGAACAATTTTAACCAAGGAGGTAAAAGGCCTGTACTGGGAAAACTACAGGACACTAAGGAATGAAATTGAGGAAGATACAAATAAATGGAAGCACACACCATGTTCATGGATTAAAAGAATTAACATCATTAAAATGTACATACTACACAAAGCAATCTATCGATTCAACATAATTCCTGTTAAGATACCAATGGCGTATTTAACAGATATAGAACAGATATTCCAAAAAAGTTATATGGAACAAAAAAATACCCAGGGTGCTTCAGCAATCAAAGAAGGAAGAACAAAGTTGGAGGGATCACAATAACTGATATCGAACTACACTACAAGGGCACTGTAATCAAAACAGTCTGGTACTGGCATAAAAACAGACACATAGATCAATGGAACACAATAGAGAGCCCAGAAATAAACGCGTATCTTTATGGTCAATTAATATTTGATAAAGGAGGCAAGAGAATACAATGAAGAGAATTTTATCAAAAAATGGTATTCACAGAACTGAATTGGTACATACAAAAAAATGAAACCAGACCACCAACTTATACAACAAACCAGAATAAATGGAAAATGGCTAAAAGACTTAAGTATATGTCATGATACCATGTACAACTTAGAGGAAATCATAGGCAGTAAAATTTCAGATATCACAGTTAACAGTATTTTGACTGATATATCTCCTGAGGCAAGGTAAATAAAGAAAAAACTAAACAAATGGGACTACCTCAAATTAAAAAGTTTCTGCATAGCTAAAGAAACCATCATCAAAATGAAAAGGGAACTAACCATATGGAAGAATGTATTCACCTCTGATACCTCAGACAAGGGTTTACTCTCCAAAATATATAAAGAATTTATATCCCTCAATACCAGGAAGACAAATAATCCAATTTTTAAAATGGGCCAAGGGCCTGAAATAGACCTTTTCCAAAGAGAACATACAGATGGCCCATAGACATAAGAAAAAATGCTCAACATCACTAGCCATTAGAGAGATCCAAATTAAAACCACAATGAGATATCACCTCATATCTGCCAAAATGGCTACCATTAATGAATCAACAAGTGACAAGTGCTGGCGAGGATGTGGAGAAAAGGGAACCCTCCTGCGTTGTTGGTGGGAATGCAGACTGTGGAAAACAAGTGTGGAATTTCCTCAAAAATAAAAAAAATAGAAGTGCCTTTTGACCCAAAACACCAGTTCAAAAGTATTTATGTACCCCTATGTTCATAGCAGCACTAACTACAATAGCCAAGCCCTGGAAACAGCCTAAGTGCCCATCAGCAGATGAGTGGATCAAACAACTGTGGTACATTTACACAATGGAATACCATACAGCAGAAAGAAAGAATTCCTATCTTTTGCGTCAGCATGGATGGAACTGGAGACTATTATGCTATGTGAAATAAGCCAGGCAGCAAAAGACAAATACCACATGATCTCACTTATAAGAGGAATCTAGTGAACAAAATAAACTGGTAAGCAAAATAGAACCAGTAGTACAGAATCATGGAATAGACTGATAGCTATAAGATGTGCGGGGAGAGGTGGGGACTGATTGAATAAAGGTGAAGGAATTAGTCAAAAAACATGTAAAGAACCCATGGACATAGACAACAGTGTGAGGACTGACTATGGCAATATGGGATCAGTTGGGTGGAGGGTGGCAAAGGGGCAAAAGGTGGGATAACTATAATGGCCCACATAACAAAATATTTTTTAAATAAAATTTAAAATAAATAAATAAAACCCTCAAGGGGATTCACATAATCCCGAATTATAAAGAAATGTGTAGATGGCCAAGGACCAGACCGGCAAAGAAATGTTCTCTCTTTTGCTAATTTGACTTTGTTGCTAGTGAATTCTTTTCATTTTTTTAATTATGGTTTATACTCAACATTATTTTGTTTTAATTGCAGGTGTACACCGAGAGGTGGGGCACTCATACACTGTATACAGTGTTTTTTAATAGTTTCAGTACTTACCTGGCCCCATATAGAGTTATTACGATATTATTGACTGTTTCCTATGCTGTACTTTATATCCCCAGCCTATTTTGTAGCTACCAATCTGTATTTCTCAACCCCTTCACCTTTCAAAGGCCATTGCAGGACAGTGTGAATGTGTTGTAACAGACCCACAACATCTGCATTTAACACCAGAAGGTTGAATTGCAGCTGTCAGTCACACCGCATGGGAAATCCCTGGCTTAGTACCAGTGGGAAAAGGATGACTGACCACTGCACATGGATGCTGCTCTGGTGGGCAAGAATGCAATGTTCGAGATGCTTCAGCTATCCCCAAGTAAAACCTATTTGTTAAAACATTTGAGCCCTGGCTGGTGGCACAGTGGATAAAGTGCTGGCCTGTGATCCCAAAGATCACTGGTTTGATTCCCCAGCCAGGGTACATAACCAGGTTGCAAGCCAGGTCTCCAGCCAGGTCCGTTGCTGGAGGCAGTTGAAAGGCAACCATACATGGATGTCTCTCTTCCTCTCTGCCTCTCTCCCTTCCCCTCTTTCTAAAAATAATAAATAAAATCTTAAAAACAAAAACAAAAACATTTGAGCAAGATTTTCCAATTTATCTTATCCCAAAGATAAATTAATTCATTAATTCATTCCTCTTTGTCTCCTGCCACCCTTCAAATATAGAATTCTATTAAACAAAGAGACTTTTGCCAAGAGAAAAAAATACTCCAAGACAAGTTGATTGAACAGCTAGAAAATATGTTCAGGAAAATACTGAAACCTTTTGATCCTCAGTGACTAAAATCTAGTCCAGATAAGGTGCTAAAAAGCATCTGAAGGGAAGAAAAATTGCTTTATTCATGTCTTCAGGGAGGAAGACTTAGGAATGAGTTGTATTATAGGTCCTTTCTGTCACAGGTTGTTTCAGCCTGTGGGTTTCATACTGGGAAGTAAGTCTTACAAGTATTGATTTTGCCATTTGAATGGTTCATATTTTCCCTTGCCAGATACAATGATTCTCTTCCCATGAGAACATAAGGGAAACAAGAAAATAGCTACACTGAGATTATAGGAAGAACAGTTCTCCAAACTCATAAAATATTATAATATTCCTGATTTTCCTTAAAACTATTAACAAATTAATGAGTCCTTCTTTGCTTTTGGTCGGCTCCTTCCCTTCCTTTCATGGCCCAGAAGTTTGCTAAGTGTCCAGTTTCTCTATTGCCTTAATGTGTTCTAAGGTATCATGGTCTCTAAGCCACCATCCTCACTACCCAAGTTTGATCCTATCTCAATGAATTCTTCAGCCTCATGTGCCATCATCAGCCCACATTAGCTGTCCCCTTCCATAGAAAACTGACTATAATGATTACCAGGGTTTGCAGCCACATTTTTAATTGTTTAATTAAATTGTTTAATTAATGTCTATCTACCTGCTAGAGTAAAAAGCTCTATGAGGAAGGATCTCCACCATTGTTTGGTTAAAAAAATATCCAGTGAATTAAACTCAATTGTCCCTCCAAAAGCCCTACTCATTTCTGTGTCTGGGTCATAGATACTATGTCTGCATTGGACTATGAGTTTTTTGAGTTCCATAAAAGTAAGACTTACGTAGCTTATCCAATTCTACATTCTCCCAACTAGGCACTCATACCTTTCCCACATCAGCTTCCTTGCTTCTGCTCACACCAACAACTGACCACCTGCAACACCTTTTCCCTCTTGCTGAGAAAAATGAAAAGACCTGTGATGGAGAACTGTTTATAATGAATGTAGTCATGGGATCCTGCACTTTTAACTGTTTGCATTCAGTATTTTTCTCATGATTTACATCTTGCCCCTGATTCTCAATCTTACCTACCCAAATTCATGCCTGGCTATTTCTTCCTTATAAAAAACTAAAGCAGAAAAACAAATTTAAAAAAATGTTACCCTGCATGCCTTTATATTAGCTAGATTCTTTGTTTATGCTGAAGGATTATAAATATAAACCTAAATAAATACATACACACACATAGGCCAAAAGCAAACAAGAAATGTACTTTGTTTTTAATGAGCATGGCCATGCATAAACAAACCAATAAGAATAGGCCCTATTTTTAAAAAAACAAATATTCTAACTTATAAAGGAAAAGTCTCAACTGGACACAAATGCAGTAATGTATCAGGCGGTGTCAGGGCAAGGAAGCCCCCTGTCTACCTATGGTTGGACCTTCCGGTGGGGTCAGCCTAGAAGTCAGTCTTGGAGTTAATCTTATCTCTGGAACTCCTGGGACACTGGGCTCCACAGGTAACTGACTTAGCAACTCTGAGCAGGCTGATGGCACCCCCTATGTAACCCTTGGGCATAGAGCCTCCTTTGCCCCAATGTGTATATAAGACTGCCCTTGCTGTAAGCTGGGCCTACACACTGTCATTATGGAAGAGTGGAAAACCTGTGCATGAAAACTCCAGCATTCTCCTGCAGAAGCAGGAGACTGGGTGTGGAAATGCCTATACTTTCTGAGATCATTACTTTACTCCTGCCAATAAAGCATGCAAACCTCCCAAATGCTCCATGAAAGTTCTTCTTCGCCACCAAACCAGAGCCCTCCCTGCTGTCATCATTTGGTGGCCTCAGATTGGACAAGATCTGACCTGACAAATGGTATATTAGGTATCTGGCAGGGCACAAAGAAACTTGAGGCTGATTTTATAGAAAGGGGTCCCTATAAATCTTTAGAAATGCATATGAACTGGATAGGCCTCTGAAAGAAAAGGATTTTAGGCCTAAAGAGAAAACTGAGCATTTGAGTGACTTCAGGCACTTCAGCATGGCTGGAGAATGAGATGTCAGACTTTGAGGGTTGTGAGGCCATGTTATGAAGGACAGTCAATATGATGCTAAAGAACTGGACTGTACCCTGCAATGGAGAACCATGAGAGGGAAGCAACCCGAATGGATTTTTGTTTCAGGACACTGTCTACAGGATTTTAAGTCATTAATTTACTTTTTAGAGAGAGAGAGAGAGACAGACAGACATTGATTCATTGTTCCACTTATTCATGCATTCATTGATTGATTGTTACATGTGCTTTGACTGGGGATAAAAAC
This sequence comes from Noctilio leporinus, assembly GCA_004026585.1. Taxonomy (NCBI): domain Eukaryota; kingdom Metazoa; phylum Chordata; class Mammalia; order Chiroptera; family Noctilionidae; genus Noctilio; species Noctilio leporinus. The sequence continues at coordinate 20,621 of PVIW01003549.1, forward strand.
CACAACTTCTGGGTATTGGGAGGTTTTAACCAATTGAACCTCCTGGCCAGGGCCGGCTGTGCATGATATTTACATGCCTCAAATACTGGGATTCTAATCCAGAATATCTGATTCCATTAAACCAGACCCAGGAAACTGAAATTCCATGAAATAGGGCCTAGGTAACTATGGTGGTTCTCATGTGAGTACTGTGAGGCCCATTATTTTTCCTAAATTCACTGCGCATGGGAGATTGCAGCTGCCACTGGTGACCAGAATGAAAAGGTCAGTAAAGTGAACGTAACCTTTCCTTATGTTCCTAGCATGCAACTGAGAGAAATTTTGAACGCATGCAATATCTGACTTGAAGTCCATATGTTTAGAATCTTATGGGGCTTGAACAGCTTTGGGCTCAGCCATGCATACTGGTTTTCAATTCAACTTACCATCAGCTCTCCACAGAGAGACAGAAGAAACAACCTACCCTATACTAGGCACAGTGTACAGCATTCCTTCAGCTTACATGAGTTTTAGGGAACCAGAACAATGTTTTATTTTAAAATCCAAAGAAAAACTATGATTTAGCTCAAAGAAAATATTTAAATAATAATATCCATTTATCTTTATACCAGTGCCATCATAAAATGTAATTTCAGTATATTTTTTATATAGGAGATCCCAAAGGTACAGTAAAATAACTCATAAAAGTCAATATACAGCCCAGAAGGAAAGTGAGAAAATGCAAGAGAATTGAAAACTTCATGGAGCACCAACACATGTCTTGTGTATGTCAGGGAGAGTGAAAGGACACATATGTATTATTGCAACAGGAAGCAAAGAAATTGAAAAGAGGAAGGACTTTGATTCCGGAGAAAAGACCAATTTATAAATTCCCATATTAACTACTAGGATTTAAAATCCCTCCAGAATTTTAAGAGAGGTGAAAGTGAACATCTACCTCCCTGAATGCTTCAAAAAGAATAAAATATCCAGGAGTAAATCTAACCAAGAATGTAAAAGTCCCAAACTCAGAAAACTGTAAGACAATGAAAAAAAAAATTGAACATGTACAAATAAGTGGATGCACATACCGTGTTTATGGATAGGGAGAGTTAACATCATTAAAATGCCCATGCAACACAAAGCAATCTATAGATTCTACACAATTTGTATCAAGGTTTCAGTGAACAAGCTGAACTAACAAGGAAAACAGGGACAGACTCACAGATAAGAGCTGGATGACAGCTATGGGGGAAGGGAGGTTACGGACTGGAAAAGGAACAAAACTGACAATAGACTCATGGACATGGACAACAGTGTGGTGGTTGAGGGAGGACGGGGAAGGTAAGAGGGATAAATAGTAAAGAGTATAATAAAATTAAAAAATTAAAATAATAGGTAAAATCCCTTCAGAAAATGTAATCTTTCATTATGATCAGTCTCCTGTTAAAGACCCACAACCTTCCAGAAAACTACTTAGAGGGGAAGACGCAAGAAAGAGCATAAAGCAAAGAAGCCTTGGGGTACCTCAAACAGACGCTAACCAGTGATGGTGTCAGCACACTTGAATTGTATCAGGTCTCAGAAACGGCCCCCCTGGCACTCCAGTTTACTTTAGACAGAGCCCAGATGTCAGCAGAACAAGTAATTGCTAACAAAACTACTTTGGGTGACATTAGTCAACTGCATGACATTGTGCAAACCTTTTTGCTTGAAGACAGTCTATACATCGCTAATAGGCTATTATTCTGTTTATGTAGCTCTAATGAATTCATCTTACATCCTGAAACTATTTAATGTGTTATTCTGACAGAAAAAAAAATGTTTTACACACACACACACACACACACACACACACACACACAGGGCCTGTCCCAAAATTATCAAGCCAAGGTCAAAGTTAATTATAGTGACATTGATCCGATACTTTTGTGACAGACTTCGTATGTGTGTATATGGCTCTCGCATTCAAAGCTCTCCCTTTGGCCCATAAAGCCCTTTAGAACTTGGCTACAAGCAACCTTTATACAGTTCTCTCAACAGAATCTGACTCACTGTACGCTAGCCACAATGTCCGAACCATTTGCTACTTGAGTGAATTCATGGTTAAAATTTCCCAACTTCATGTTTTTGTTGAGGCTGGAAATGCAGCCCCATCCTCACCTGGAGCACTTTTCCCCATTTTGAGAAGTTTTTATAGTTCTACCACCCAGATGGGCCCTTTCTCTTTTTAAAAACTTATTGATACAATTCTGTGTCTCTCTTATTGGCTCCATTATTTTCAGCATTATGTTTTACTTGTTTTATGCATTCCCTACCTTATCATTAGGCTGAAAATGTATTACAGGGAATGGGTTTTTAGCACAAAACATTGCGTATAATTGGTGCTCAGTAATGCCCAGTGAGCTCCTTATTAAAACACAAATAACCTTAGTATATCATCTTGCTGCCTGTCCACTTCATCTGCCTTACTTCTCCCTTTATAGCACTTCCCACTTAAAATAGGGTACCCAACACTTGTTTGTTCATTTGTTTTTCAACTAGAATGTTAAGATCCGTGAAAGCAGAAGCCTATCTTTGTTTTGTTTTTTTATTCATTACTGCTCTCTTTGGTACCTAAATGCTTGTCTGGGATATAACAAGTATTAGCAGAGTAAATATTTTTAATGAATGAGTAACTGATGCTTATAAGTGAATACTTTATGTGAAGGTGAAAAATGTATCATGATCCTCAAAGCCGAGCCATCACCTGTGTGTTAGTGTAGTTAACTGCAGCTTTCCACACTCACTCAGATTGTGAGAGAATCCTTTTGGATGGAGTCGCAGAAGTCACCTGTATTAGACCTAATGGAAAAGCCACAGATGGAACACAGCCAGCAAACAGAAGGATGGCTTTTATGGAGCAGGAATTTTGACAAAGCCACACCAGACTCTATTCAACGACAGCCACAGGGACTCTGTGTCTGACAACCTATGTCGAGGACTCCTAGAAAGAAAGAAAAAGCACAGCAAAGGGATTCCCATTCAGGAACAAAACAGATAGCTATGAGTGTCTGTGGACGGCGGCGACTCTGCTGGGCATTGGGTGCGTGAGAGTAAAGGTCACACAGAATTTATAATCTGGACTGGCTCTGAAATGTCCTCTCCTCGAGTGCTGGGCACAGAGAGCCAGTGGAAACAGGGTAACATATAAGACAAGGTCACTGAAGGCCCAGAAGCATGGCTGAGAGAGGAGCAGGGCCCAGCTCTGCTGGTTGAAGCCCCAGCTCAGCCATTCAAAGAACATACCTGCCTGTTATTTCACTCTCGGTTTTGAATTCTGGTGAGTAAGTACTAAAACTTACTCATTCTTACATTTTTATTGGTAGGAAACTTCATCTTTCATAACACAAGAAAATGTTCCCTTTGTTGTTTTTCTTTTTCTTTTTTCTTTTGACCAAGCATTGAAGTTTACTTTTAATGTATTATTCAGGTTGGGGCAATGATTAATTAATCAGAACCCTTTTGTACCAGGAGAACAGAACTAGGCTCTTGGCTAAACAACGCCAGATGCTCCAAGTCAGATTCTGTCACGAGGACAACATGTCAAGCATTACTGTTAATTCTGCAGTTAAAAATTACAATAGTTCAAAAATAAACCTGGATTTTTTTTTCACTTTTAGCGTATATATGATGTTGCTAAATTTTCAACTCAGGCTAATGGTTTGCATTTTAAAAAGAATAATAAGTAAAGAAATGCAATAAGCTTCAGTTCATGGTTTTGGCTTCAAGCCCCTTTAAAAAGGGATATTAGTGTATGAAATTGCTTTTGTTGTTCCACAAGTACACATATCCTAAGAGTTTCAAGGCACCTTGCCCATTAACACATGACCCTAGGGGAAGAGATCTAGCCAACCAGAACTCTTAAATTTTAAAAACTAGCCTCAGGGGGACATTTAGCCAAAATGATTATATTAGTTGGTTAATATTTCTGAATCATCAATATTGATAGGTTTGGCTCCATAGCTGACACTTACATAGAAAGGTCAGATATTTTCTTTCATTCTGCCACTCACCATTCAGGATAGACAGGCTTTCAGAGAAAATGGTCCCTTTTAAACACTTGACAGAGAAAATCAGGTGTGAGATGTAAGTCAATCAAGTAAGAACAGAAGTATAGGCTTCAGCCATAAGGAAAATTCCTTTCCACAATCAGAAGAGGCTGATTTCCTGTGAGAGGAAGAATCTAAGACATTGCTTTCTGATTTTCAAGGATGTATTTTGATTGTAGAGCAGTTCAATAGAAACCCCAGTGATAAAAATTGCCACTCCATTTAAGCTTTATTTCTGGAAACTTCTAGTCATGCTAAATAAAAGTAGGCACAAAAAGCTTTTAGTGGAACCTCTCTTCAAAACTGAATTCTGAGTGAATCTCATTTGCCAAGAGTTCAGCTTGTCAGCAGTTGAACTACAGCTCTTTCCTGTGAATATCCAAGAAATGACCAATGGACTCATGGACCATTCAGTCCCTTCTTACAATCCAGAAAAAAGGTGACAAGGGGTTTTTCTGGACCGAAACCACTACCTGGAGCTACTTAGGATAATATGAAAGCTCTTGCAGGCTACACAGCAAAAACTATGGTGTCAAAGAAGAGAATGGTGAAATGGTGAATACTCCCATTGCTTAGGTATCATTCTTTGCTCCAAATTGTTAATTACATCAACCTCCATGAGTCATACCTATTCATTCACTCACTCTTGAAGTCTTCCATTCATTAACTCACTTCATAAATATAGTGTGACAGGTTCTACGTGAAATTAAATGTCTTTTTTTTCCTTCCTCCTTTCCCTTCCTCTCTTGTGCTTCCCCCTCCCTGCCACAAATAACCAGTAGGCACTTAACATAAATAAAACATTGTTTTACATATTAGGCATATATCAATGAGCAAGAAATCAAGGACTCTATTCTCAAGGAGCCTGGAGTTTAATGGATGGCAGCACACAAGTAAACAAATAATAAACAAGAAATTGCACATTTTAACTAGTATTGTGTTATGAAGATAGCAAAATGAGACACAGTGGTAGAGAGTGCCTGAAAATGGGGTAATACTTTAAAACCTTTCAAGGCACCACTGAAATTTTACCAGCCATGAAAATGGCTGGGGCTAGCAGAGGTAATACCAATGCCCAGGCCCTGAGCTGAGACCATTCTAGTATGTTGATGGTACAGAAAACTCAACGAGTGGCTTGAGTACTGAAAAGGAACTTACAAGAAGCTCCCAGTCCAGTGCAGAACTTCTTAAAGGGTTTCCATCTGTCACCACCATCAAATACATGATAAAAGCTACAGACATTTTCTCCAGAAAAACACGCAGCCATGCTCACAGGCACACACCAAATATCTGGGATATTATCTCACACGTTGTGTGCATCCCATGAAGTCCATCTGTATATTTACTAGAGACTCATGAACTCCAGTAAAGAAAGAATGATTTTTGATGTAATGTTGCTCTTAAAATCTGATAGAACCCATCTGTACTGAGTTGCATGTCTGTGCTAAGCATTTTCAAATATGTTATTAATATAAATTTATAGGAAGAACTGAGAATCCCAAAAATGCAGTGAGTTGTTCAAAACATGCTAAACCATGAAAGGACTGATATTTGAACCCAATTCTCTTGATGCTGATCCTACATCTTACCACTAACCTCTCCCTTTTCTCAGAGACTAAACAAATTGTTGCCACAGGATTTTCAAGAATATGAGGCATCTCTGTGCCCTGCCCCACCTTGGTCTTAGGAACTACTGATGCTGCAAAGAATTGCTTTACTAAGTTTCCCTAACTAGATTTTTATATTCTAGCCTCTGACTGAGCTTGGATTCGTTTATATCCATGCTTCGATTGTTGCTTCCAACACCTACAAATTTACTGTCATCTGCAAGTTTCATTAGATGCTGCTTATTATAGCTCTTCCAGGTCATTAATGAAGCTGTTTAATCTCTCTGGCCCTGACCCACCTCTGTGGAGGCTGGCTGGTTACAGAATCGACTCATTTATCATTTCTCAGCAGCTAGGAACCTGTGGATTGTCGCAAACATGAAGGTGATACTTTGGTCCAAATCAAGAATCATTTTCAAATTTTGACATTCATCCAATTAGATGAATCTCAATTAATCAATCCCAAGAGGGTAGGACTCACTGATTCTCAGGACAGTAACCATATAAATGATCAGTTACCCAGAATGTTTTTTAAATGGGCACTATGAGTAATTTCCTAGGACAGCAGGCATAAATTGAAACCCTGAAGGTCAAGTCAGGATGTCTGGTAGCCTTAGGTGTCTGCATCCTCAGATTCATTTCAACATTTACTGAGCACTCCATATGAATGGAGCAGGAATAGATGGATGGGTGGATAAATGAATGAATATATAGATGGATGGAGGGAGGGATATAGATAAGATACATAGATAGATAGATAGATAGATCTGACCTCCTTGTAGGTTAATGCAAAGCCCTAAGTTGAATTCAGCTTCCACAGTCACAGAAGTACTTTTCAGAATAACAGAATTCCAGAAGTCCTAAATCTGCTCCCAGCCTCCAAGGAACTTGCTTCTGTTTTCTTTTAACCTGTCCCTATGAATTCTTTTCTGTGCTATTTGTCAACTTCCAGCCTACAATGGGAATTTTTTTTTCATCCAACTTTGTGGACTATAGTTTAGGAGAATAGACCCTTTTTAGAACACTAATGCTAGGAAAAGGCCTCAAATCAATAGTCAGAAAATATTTCTTTTTTCTCATTGAATTTCAAGAAACTCACAGCAAAGAACTTTTTTTTCTTTTTTTTTACTGAAAGCCATGTGTCTATTATATTAAGGACATACTCAGTACAAAGCAAGAATCAACTACTTTCTAGATGTGACAAAATCATGAGGCAGTGGCTTATCTATTTAGGAAAACATTTCCTATGTGTAAATTAAAACTGCAATAAAAAAACCACCGCTTTTTCCCTCACTTAAAGCCACTCACTCATGAATTGAATAGCTCAAGAAACCCTATCCCAAGCCAAATTTGTCTACCTAAGCTCTTTAATTGTGATTTCCTCTAGCAGAGTAATGATGCATTAGTCTTTCCAAATAAGTACCAGCCACTTAAATTTTAAAATGCGTACTTCCTAGGAAATCCACTTTACACATTTATGATTTATTATATTGAAATAAGAACAGCTTTCTAGCAGGCTTTGTGCCATTACTGGAAGTCTTAAAAAATCTTTATTTCTAAAAACTAATAATAAATTAAATTGCAGATCACATTTTGCCACAGGTAAATGAAGTTGGACAGGCAAATTTAAGTAGGTAAATATGAATTGCAGAGTAAGCCAAATAAGAATATTTATTCTTTTCTAATTGTGTATATTGTTTTCTTGAATCATTAAAACATTTATAGTCAATTGAAAAAGTTACTCCAACTGGAAAAGAAGGTTGACTTGCAACCTTGAAGATCTACAATATTTGAAACTCACACATGGCTAGCAATGCAAAGTCCTCCAACTGGGTTCATTGAAAATACTTGCAAAAATCTGCTTAGGACAAAGAAGAGGCAAATTAAATGATTCAGAAGCCAAATAGGTTCCATTAAAAATAATAATTAAGTAGAGCCCCTGGCTGGTGGCTCAGTGGACAGGCATTGGCCTGTGAACCCAAGGGTCGCTAGTTCAATTCCCAGCCAGGGCACATAGCCAGGTTGCAAGCCAGGTATCCAGTCAGGTCCATAGCTGGAGGCAGGTGAAAGGCAGCCATACATTGATGTTTCTCTCCCTTTCTTCCTCCCTCCCTACCCTTCTTTCTAAAAATAATGAAAAAAATCTTTTTTTTTTTAATAAGCAGAAACCCTCATCTCAAAGATTTTGGTTTCTCAACTACTGCTAGCAGTTTGCAAGAGTTTCTTTGGTCATGCAAGTTTACCTTCTGCTGCATGTAATTTGTCTACATTTATGAAATACACACACCTGTTTAGCAAAGGGCATTTCTACGCAGAGTCCCTACTGGAGTCAGTCAGCATTCAGATCAGTAGTTCTCAATTCTAGTTGCACTTTGAAATCCCCAAAGGGAATAAAAAATGCCAATGCCTAGAAACTGCCCTAAACAGATTCCATTTCAATTCATTAAGAGTGAGAAAAACTGTCAAAAATTTTTAAAGCTCCCTTGGTTCTCTGTAATGTATCAAGTGTGGAAGGCGTCTGATTTAGATATTTATTTTGAAATGCCTCAAAAACAAATGGTTACAGAAGTACATGGGATGTGGTGCACTAAGGGGAGACAGGAAGTGAAAAAGCAAACAACTTTACACACACACACAAGCACACACACACTACTGAAAAGTCCCTATATTCTAAGAACCTACTTCTTTAAAAAGTTATTTTTGGGAGCCCTGGCTGCAGGCACCATGGATAAGGTGCTAGCCTGCAATGCAAAGGTCATTGGTTCAATTCCCAGTCAGGGCACATAACCAGGTTGCAAGCCAGGTCTCCAGCCAGGTCCATAGCTGGAGGCAGGTGAAAGGCAACCGTCATACATTGATATGTCTCTCCCTCTCTCCCTTCCCCCCTCTCTAAAAATAATAAATAAAATCTTTTTATAAAAAGTTATTTTTCAATTAGAGTTGACATTATTTTTATTTTTGTTGTTCTTTCTTATTTATTGGGATGACATTAGGTAAAACATTATATGAGTTTCAAGTATATAATTCTATGATACATCACCTGTACACTGCTTTGTGTACCCAACCTCCAAAGTCTAATCATTTTCCATCACCAGATATTTGACCCCCTTAAAGGAGATCAAAGTTAATATTTATTTTATCCTCACCGGAAGGCTTTTTTTTTTTTCATTGCTTTTGTACAGAGCAAGGAAGAGAGCTAGAGAGACAGAGAAACATTGATTGGTTGCCTTCTCCCATGTGCCCTGACCCAGGATCTAACCTACAACCTGAGTACGTGCCCTGACCAGGGATCAAACCCATGACCTTTCCGTCTATGACCAACTAAAATGTAAATATTTTGAACTTTAATATATTCACTGTGATAAGTGATGAGCATAACCAGCCATGAGGCCAGAAACAAAACAGAATTCTGAGAATAATCACTTTTGTAAAAGAAAATGTTCATAGCACTGTGAAAGCTTGCAATTAGGGGTTTTATTGGGGAATTTCCTGAGGAAGTTTCAACTAAAAACTGAATGAGAAACAGAAATAAACTAGGTAAAGGAGGAAGGATTTCAGGCAGAGCAATCAGCAAATATACACTGCTCATGCAACAGAAAACAAATGGGCACATTCACTGTACAAAAAGAAAAAAAAGTTTGGTTGGAACTGCGTGCAAAAGGGAGAGATTTTAATTAGGAGGCCAGAGTAAGCAGGGAAATGTTTCATTCAGAGCTTTGCTAAAAGACTAACATGACAGTTCAGGGCAGGGAATGAAACAGGTCACATGCTGAGAAATCTACACTCACAGACATTTATTAATCAATAGCCAAGTGGCAGCTACAGGGCAGGAACTACACCTTGACCAGAGCGGGTTCTGGGCTGTCAAACTCAGTCCCAACACTTCCTCCCTTTCTGAGCTGAGCAAATTATTCACCATCTCTTCACTTTATCTATAAGAGACAACAGTGGGCTTTCACTGTTGGGCCTACTAGGTAATGATTCAGCATGATCACCCTTGGCTACCGGGGCACGCCTAATAAGAGTTAGCTACTCTTACTATGAGGACTCACTCACAAGAGCCCACCACACAGTTAGAGATCAGAAACCAAAAGTTACCACCTTGATCTCACCTAAGTGCGCTGAGGACCATGGAGAGCTGAAATAACACCGCGTGGAAGGGGACTGGTTGTGAATCATGAGACTGGAGAAGACTTCGTGGGGAGAAGACATCAAAGAGATGTCCTGTTCTCCTTCCATGTTAAGCCAGAATGTAGATGCAGAGCAGAGACAGGCCACAGGAGAGGGGCGTTGGCATAAAAGGAGCAGCTGGTAAGCTCAGTTCAGAAAGATGGGATTTAAGAAAGAAGAGTGCCTCGCACACGTCCAAAGAAGATGCCTTTCATTGGTACACTTTTATAACTCATGGAACAATAAGTTTTTTTTAAAGCCCTCTTGAAAACCAATGTCTGTGTGAGAGTCTAACACTTCACCAGCAGGCAGGGGCTACCACTTCGAGCATATTGGTGCTGTGTGCTGCAAGTGTACTCTGCAGGATCAGACTTGGTGACGGAACTCATCCCTTCATGCACAAAGTTCCGTGCTTCCCTCCTACCAGACAGCAGCGAGGGCAGTTTTTCTCCAAGAAAAGGAAGGCCCATCTGGATGACAGGAGACAGGGAAAGTAATACAGCTACATATTTTCAATTAATACCTGAAGTTGCCCCAGAAATAAAGAAAATATCAGGATCCACCCCACACCCATCTGCTGAGAGCCCAGCCTGCCTCGGCATAGGCAGTATCAGGACAGAAACGAGAGAAACCCTCCACTCAAAGGGGAGGTTCTCAGACCCAGTTCATAACTCGCTTTTCTGTTCTGAAGGCTGACGCTGGCTGTGTGGGATCACTTGGCGAGGTTATCCCTCTTTCCCCACCCTCCTTTGGCAATGTGACCTCCAACAGCAGAGAAACAAGCCTATCTAACTTCAGAAACCAGTAGTTTCTTCCTAACATTCGGCAAATAAGAATGTGGGACATTGCGGAACTTGTTCATTGTAGGCACTGATGGTGACAGAGTACAGACATCTAGGGGTTTAATCATGACAAACATCCCATCAACCATTATAAAAAATGTGCTCGGGCACTCGGGCAGGGGAAAGAGCCTCATCCAAGAGCCTAGATAAAGCGATGTACTTGTACGGTTCAGTGAGCCGAGCAATGGGCCAGGGCTCCAGAGATTCCAAACCGTTACCACGTCCTAGAAGAACAAGTCACTTAGGACACTCTGCTCTCTTGCCTCATTGGGAAAGCAGGCGGCACAACCACTGCCCCACCTTGCCGGTGGCATGGGAGAACTATGGGCCATCCGTCAGCGAGACACAGATATAATGTCCTTCCTCTGCCACTGAGCTTTTATTTTAATTATAATTGTTCTCTGCCAATTACTGGGAAATAGAATGATGTGCCATGTATCCTAATGACACAGAAGCTTGAGTCTGCAGCAGGGAATGGTTCATAAGGACAGGAGAAGACAATCCTATCATCAGCACATAGTTACTGATAGCTAGTTCAAAGATTTATGGAAAGCAAAATATTCTCTTTCACTCATCATTTGTAAGTGACAAAGGGCATGAGGGCAAGAAATAAGGGGGAAAAAGTTGATCCAATTGGCTGATGCGACAGTGAAATTTACTCTTTTCTCAGTCAAACTTCTTCCAGGGCAGAAAGGAAAAGTAGGAATATCCATGGCCCAGTCATACAGGAGATGGATATTCCTGTCACTAAGAAACCACACTGAATTGCTATACCCACAAATGAGATATTTTAAAGTTGAGTTTATTTCTATTTTCCATTTCTATCTCTTCTGTCCACCCCTCTTTCGCCAGGCCTTGGCTAGCTTTCTTATTATCACCGTATGCTCAGAAACTCTTTTTCAATCCTAGCATCAACTTGCCCTTCCCAAATCCTTAACTACTTGACCACCGACCTTTCTCTGTTTTAAATGTCATCATTAAAACTCCAAAGAACATGACAGGAGCACACAGAGAAGTGAATAACCCACCACCAGAGCTCAAAAAATAGGAAAATGTAAAGTCTCTACTGTTTATTCTCAAGTAATCAGCACATAACTACTTTATGGAACAGATAGGTCCTCCAGAGGAGGAAAAAACTGCCCATAAAATGAATTTCTTGAACACAAATCTTAACTTCAAGTGACCATTATCATAAAGTGAACAAATGTGTTCTTTCTCATACATATGCAAACATAACTCAATGAACAAGTTTAATTATTATAAAAAGGAATCAATTAAGTTAATGACCTAACCTTTACATAGCAAACGTTATAAAACAGGATCAGCTTCTGCCTTTTGGGAATTGTGGCTCTAAATCATGGGCTGACCTTTCCCAATCTGTCCCTCCTCCAGCAAAGGCCCAACTGCATCCACTGTCTGAACCCCAACAAAGAACTGGAGTCAGCGAACTTCTACCTGTGAACTGTGGCTGTCTTTCCTGTTCTCGCCTCTTCCCTCACTCTCTAAATCCAGGTTCTTTCAGTGTCTAACAGAACTAAGCTTCAGTATCTTATTTACCCATAGATTCCACCATTTAAAAAGGACAATAACAAAAAGCATGTTTTCAAACCAGATTTGTTTTCAATTTGAACATCTAAATGTTGTATAGACAGTTCACTTTAAAATTACACACTTAATACATGAAAATAGAAGTATATTACCATCGACATATTTATACTCATTCTTCTGTCCATTTCCTTGTGCATAGCAGCTGTTTCCTTGAAAGGTAAAAGGGTCCCTTTCATAGGCACTAAGGCCCCTCATGGGGGCTTCACCCAAAGTCTCACCTCCAAACACCATCACACCGGGGATGAACTTTCAATATACGGATTTTGAGGTGGCAAAAATATTTAGTCTAAAGAGCTTTAAATAAAAGGGGCCCGTTTGATTTTTACTAAAGGGGCCCAACATTTTTACTACTTTTGATAGAAAAAATGGACAAAAAAAATATCTTATGATGCAATTATCATAGGACAGGAATAACAACCCCCCACTGGCACCATTTCCAAGATATTTGAGAAACATCAGGTCAGATTTTATTCAACATGACAGAGAAATAGGAATTTCTAGTTAATAAATATTCTAGCAAAGGATTTTTATTTAAGTAGTCAACACAGATTGCCATTCACAAATATAGAATGCACTGGAGGTAGGTGAAAGGCAACCATACATTGATGTTTCTCTCCCTCTCTGCCTCTCTTCCTTCCTGTCTCTCTGGAAATAAATAAAATCTTTTAAAAAATTAAATTAAATTAAAAAATATATAGAATGTGTTAGGTTGCTAACAATAAAACTATCTTGATGGTACTTGTCTCTGGTGACTCAGGAGGCTTTCCGGGCTGGCTGCTACTCCGTCACAGGGAACAGGACTCCTGATTACTCAGAATTTGAGATTGAATCCCAGCCTCATTACTTGTCTTATCTGTTTCTTCTAGAGCCAGTTGCTCCCAATCTGTGCGCTTCGGTTTCCTTATGAGTAAAATGGAGAGGGTAATAATACCCCCATTGCAGGGTGACGGATTTGTATATAGAGAACTATCCATGTTAGCAGTCACAAACTATAATCACAATTGCAAATATTAAATATTACTGCAATAAAGTACTGGTTGACAAAGAATTTAAGTTTATAATCCCGATTATCTAAAATCTTATCTTCAAGTAGCACAACTTAAAGCGCTGCAAAACTGAATCTGTTTGATATCAAACAGCTTAAAATAAATACAATTTTTCAACTTTCCAGAGCAAACTAGAGAAATCACCAACTATAAAAGCATAGTGCTAATAGTGCTACCCTATCTTTTGTTTGTTTTTTTCCCCACATGCTCTAAAACTCTTCCCTATAATGCATTTTGTGAGAGGAAACCAATAAGCCATTTTTATGTTTTCATTGATCTGAATGTGTTTCCTATGACTAATGTCTGTATAAAAATTCCTTAGCATAATCTAAATCATCTCCAACACTGAACATAAAACCTCTCTTTGTTGTTTTCCCATTGGAGCTTCGGGTTACAGGCAGGCCAGCCAATAACCTCAAAACGAGGGATTTACTCCACAACCAGGCCCAAAGCAAACCCCCCCACACACAAATAAAGACCCTCTTTGAGCAGAAGTGACAAGGCACACAGCCTCCTTTCACAGAAACTGAGACACGATAGGACTAGAAGTTCCCCACACAATCTTACTTTTCAACGTTTTCTATTTTCAAAATGAGAACCTTAAAACAAAAGAGGTTACTTCGCTATGTTTTGCAATCTTTAAAGGCATTACCTCTGAGTGAGACAAAGGCTCTCCGCTGCCTGGCAGAGAAGATGTTCAAAAACGCCAGGAAAACAAGCAGCGCTGATGGCCAGCAAGGTCAAAGCCAACAGCGAAAGAAAAAGTTGCAGAAACACTGTGGACGTCAGTTTCAAGGACCTGCAGCCCCGCTGTTGTAAAGGATCCAGGGGATTCTGTATAAAGGACAGGCCTGTTTAGTGCTTTGAGGATGAGCTTTACAGGGAAAAGGACCTTTGGAGCTATAGGAGATGAGACAATAATGAATTCTGCAAAATGAAAGGAACCTCGCAAATCCATCTGGCCCAGCTTCCTGCCATCGAGCAGGCTCATGCTCCACCAAGCCCACACAGGGAAGATCCTGCTTTATGTTAATGTTTTTGCATATCCAAAAATAATATTTTTTAAAATCTCAGTAATCTACTCACAGACTTGAGAGGAGGCGTTTTACCCAATGACATAAAATTTGATTACAGAGTACATCAGGATGCCAGAGATTTGATTATCATGAGGGTCAAAGAATGCTTCTGACTGACACAGTGATCTTTATCTTTCGCCCTCATACACATAATCCTTATCAGAGACAGCACACAGCTCTACTGTGACTAACAAATCCCCTGCCAGACCTCATCTCTCACACACACACACACACTCAATCACATGTGTACATGTGTGCCATACAGTATTAAAATGTAGAGAAGGATGGAAATAGCAAGAAGGATTTAGAAAGTCAAGTTCTAATCATCCTCAGTGCTTTTTGTCTATCTGATTGCCAATAATTTATAACCCATCCAACCTCTTTTTTTTTCTTTAAAACTGGGATAATGGGCCCTGGCTGGTGGCTCAGTGGATAAGGCACCCACCTGAGAACCCAAAGGTCCCTGGTTCAATTCCCCAGGCAGGGCACATAACCAGGTTGCAAACCAGGTCTCCAGCCAGGTCTATAGCCGGAGGCACGTGAAAGGCAACCATACATTGATGTTTCTCTCCCTTTCTTCCTCCCTCCCTATCCTTCTCTCTAAAAATAATGAATAAAATCTTTTAAAAAAACTGCAATAATGGGACTAAGAAGGGTTCTGTGAGGTTAAAATTAATTAATAGAAGTAAAAAGCCTTTGAGGATAATAAAGTGTACATGGAAGAAAGCTTCCTGGCTGTGATTTTTATTGTCACGTATTGAGGTCTCAGACTTCCACACCTGCAAAGGGAGACTGTCCACGTACACTGCCCTCTGCTCACACAGGACCCTTATGTCATTTTATTCCTCAATAAGCCTCCAGAACTGGAGCACCCTCTTTTGATCAAGGGCACCCCCTTGAGATCATGACAAGGAGTTGCCCATTCCAGCACCTTCGCCAGCAACCCTTTTCCTTTCCACAGATACAACTGACCACCAGCCCCCAGCTAACATGGCTTCCTCTCTCTTTTGACCCTTGTAATTATATTTACTCTAACTTAGACAATACCATTTTTACATTAAATTACTGAATGTATCCTATTTTAGCACTCTCTTTATTGCCTTATATCAAGTTTAGTTGTTTTTCTTTTCTACTAGATTTTTAAGGAGCTTTTAAAAATCATATTAGTTAATTATACATAATTTCCAGCACCTAAACCAATGCCTTAAAAATACTCAACAAATGTGTAATGAGTTAAGTACTCAAATTTGCAAACATACCTTCTCTTTCCAAATTAGCTCAGAAAAGTTTACCTTCTGTCTGTATTCTACCAAGATGCATCTGAGTAAAAAGTAATAATAATCTTACCTGATGAATTTAGCAGCTATGATGTATTTCATCAAGAAAAAGGAAAGATAACATTGAATAAAGTCAAAAGTAAAAATGAACCAGTTCAGATCTCTACCAATTAACCTAATGGTATTCAGCAAGAATTTTTACCTTTTGTTATAGCCTGTTTCAATAAAGAATGTATACAAATGAAAAAATAAATTGTTCAAAAACATCCATAATGGATACTTGTCACATGAAAAATAAACTGAATAAGTAAATTGTCAAACAAGTAGCATTAGGACATCATAGCAAATACTACACAGCTAATTAACATGACTATTTCCAGCTTATAAAAGGCAAATGAAAGAACATGACTTTAATACTATTCATAATTTTTTCATAATAAAAACTGTTTATAAAGACCCTATCCATTAGGTTAGGCAGCATTCCTTAAAGACCAATGGAAAAACATTCCATTTAGACTGAATACAAGAAGAAAAAAATCTGTTTGAAAAACCAACATGCTTTCCACTGCAATATAGTAAAAGCTCCATAATTCACTATTTTCCTTTTTGCCTTGTTGTGGGCAGGTCAGAGCAAAATCCAAGACTCTAATATAATGGCTCTATAAATCTAGCTTCTGGTATAATTATTCTTTCATCTCTTTAATAATTTGGTTGTCTTATTTCACACATATAACCTATGGTTTTATTTTATCTGTATCATCTGTGTAAGATATCTTTAAATTATGTTGGAAATAAGTAGGGTATAGTAAATACATTAATTAAGCATTAAAAACTACAAATATGAAATAGAGAAATACATGAGCAAAATAAAGTTAAGACAATAAATGTGAAACAAATACTAGAGGCTAATCTGAATGGATAATACTATTAGTTAACATTTATTGACTTCTTACTTTGTATCAGACTGTTGAATGCAAGTCATATTTTATTATTTCAGTAAATCCTCACAATACCCCCTATAAGATACATATCAACAGCTCCCAGCTCCTTAACTATTGATGAGAAATTGAGGCACAAAGAACTTAAGTAATCTCTCCATAACCTGCAAAGGCTACATGAATAATTTTGAATGCAGGGTTATTAACTTTAAAAAGGGTACGTTCAGGCCCTGGCTGGTAGCACAGTGGATAAGGTGCCAACCTGTGAATCCAAAGGTTGCCGGTTTGATTCCTCAGCCAGGGCACATAACCAGGTTGCAAGCCAGGTCTCCAGCCAGGTCCCCAGCTGGAGGCAGGCGAAAGACAACCATACAATGATATCTCTCTCCCTCGCTGCTTACCCCTCTCTCTAAAAATAATAAATATAATCTTTAAAAAAAAAAAAAAAGGCTATGTTCGTAACAGGAACATTCAAAAAATGTCTACTGAATTTAATTTATGCAAAAGTTGATGGAAAAATTCAATGTCATCCCCATAATCTTCACTATATTTTTTAATATTACATTTTTAAATTATTAATATTTCAATAGGATTGTGTTTCTATCATTTAATTACAGCACTACAGATGAGTGAGGTAGGTGAAATGAATTTGGAATAAGGACACATTTAGATTATAATTAGAACTAACTAAAGGCACTTATTTTCATTAAAAACCCTTATGAAAACAGGAGATGTAATGTTAAAACACCACAGGAAGCTAAAATTAATGAGAGCCTACCTGCCATAGCTCAGAATAATTAGCGCAGCCTGACTGAGACATAATGTCTGAATTTCAGGGTCAAGAAAATACAAGGTAATTGTGCAAACACCCCTGACACGCTGCCATCCACAGGTGTGGCCACTTCTTGAGTGCACAGGAACTGATCTGCAAATCACCTGGATGTATGTCCTGCATCTTACCACTCCCTTTCTCCTTATGTTAGTCCCTCTTCTCGCTCTAGTTCCCATAAATCCAACAAGGCTAGAAGTAGTATATCTGGAAAAGTGAAGTCAGTAGTAAGGATGTATAAAAACAAGAGTTTTATCATGGTGAGGTGTGGCATTTTGTTTTTGTTTTTTTCTTCCAAATAATTTTTCTGTTTGCCAAGAGGAAAATTCTGTACTGTTTATGTCAAATTTATAGAGAAATAACTATGATTCCATAAGCTCAGACAATCAGGCAGGATAAGTGGATGACTCTTCTTTCGCCCATAAGCAGCCTACCAGATAAATGACCACTAGACACTAGAAAGCTAAATAGAAGGTGTGTGTGTGTGTGTGTGTGTGTGTGTGTGTGTGTGTGTAGTGGGGGGAGTAATTATTCTCACATTTGCTCATGTACATATGTATGTATACAGTATATGCATACTTATGTAAGTGTATATGTATATGCAAGGACATATGCCAATATATTAGAAGTTATTTCTTAACAGTGGAAAAATGAGAACTCTTGTGTAATTCCTATGATGCTCTATTTTCGTGTTTTCTAAAATGAGTAGGTAGTGGTTTTATAATAAAACTGCCTGAAAAACTTTTGAAGAAAATCACAATACTCAAACCCTTTTATATTATCTCTACAAGAGAACAAGCCAACATTACGATCAGCTGACAAAGCAACTGAGAGCATTTAAAACCTTGTGTGTGTCTGCGTTTTTCGTTTTTTGTTTTTACTCAATCCCTTTTACCCTTTTCACCTGTCCCCCGAATCCCCTCCTGTCTGACAGCTGTCAGTCTACTCTTTCTATCTATGAATCTGCTTCTATTTTGTTTGCTAGTTTATTTTATTAGATTCCACATACCAGATTATCTTCCGGATGGCAGGCCATTTGTAGGACAGGCTTTCCTCCAAGCGAAACAAACCATGGCAGAAGTACTCAAAGGCATCAAACTGATGAGTTCGAAAACTGAGCAGTGGGGAAAAAAATTCAGTATGTGTATTGCATCATATGGAGAGTACTCTGAAGGTGACTGAAGTTTAAACACATAAGAATAAATACACAGTTTTTAATAAATGAATTCCAGGAGTTTTACATAAAATCATATGGTGTTTTGTCAACAGTATGGTAATTACCAGAATAAAAGGGAGGTGAGGGGAGATAGAAGAGGCAAAGTTGGGGAACAAATGGGAACAGAAGGGGATTTGACTTGGGGTGATGAACCCACAATATAATATACATATAATGTATTATAGAATTTTTCACCTGAAACCTATGTAATTGTGTTCACAAATGTCACCCCAATAAATTTAATTTGAAAAAATAAAACTTGTGATTTTTAAAATTCTAGTTGATAAAGAATATGGATATGTACCATATGCGAAAATTAATTCTCAAACACTAGGCCGTGTGGCAATCAAAGATGCTCACCATGATTAAATAGCCCTTTGATAATTGGAGACAATTCAAATCTCAGCATGCCCCAAGGTTATACTAACCATAAGTTCTCACCATGAGTCTAAAGCAAGTCTGCTTATTTAACTTTCTTTTTTGCATTTTTAACAAAAGGACCTTGGAGTTTTATATGTTTATTGATTCACATATTATAAACATACGTTCACCTTTCTCATATCCCAGTAAATTACCTGAATAAATGTGCAACTTCTTCCTCAGTTCTCCACATTCCCAATTAAAAATAGAAGCTTATTGGGGTCTAGTACAAGTTCATGGCAGTAGCTCTCTAGTTGCTGTCATGAAATCAGAGTGGATTTTCAAATACTTGAAATAAATCAAGAGTGGGCTTAAAATGGTCAACAGAAGTTCAAATCTTGATAAAAACACTTTGGCCAACTAATGTATTCATTACATTCTATTCCACCCTCACTCCCTCCACTAATAATTTTTGTTCACAAATGTTTAAAATGATTTTAGGCAGCTAGCTGTAGCTTTAAAATCTGTCTTTTCCAAGTAGTTCACTCATTTCTGTTTTCACACTTAAACAATTATCTTGGCTAAGAATAGAAAAGACTAGGTAAGGTACCCTCAACTGGGCCAACCATCTTAGAATCCTACACTCAGAACTGGAAGGGACATTAGAAATTATTGACTTATCTATCCTATTCCATCTCTCTAGGAAACCACAATCAACTGGATTAATCAGGCTTGGTTAATTCTAGGTCTCCAAAGCCTGCCATTCAAAGCTATACTTTTTCTACCTGAGGGAGAGAAACAGAGAGAAGGAAATCCTCTCTGGCTCACAGTTGCCAGCTGTTCCCAAGGAAACAGTGTTTAGGGAAGAAGCCACAACCAGTAGCATAACTCCTCTGAGGCCTTCCCTCCAGCCAGCCTCCTACCAAGCTCAAGTTTATGTTAACAGCCTGCTGTACATTGACCTGCACTTTTACATGCTGGACATGTATCTAAATACCAGTTAATACCCTGGAAGTGTGTTTATTGACAATCTACCCAGAAGTAGGATCTACCTTCCTGATTCTACCCATCCCTCTGCAGGCCTGTCCATTTTATTGCTGATGCAGTTACATGTTTATGTAATTATACCATCTCTGTAAGTTCTGTCCACAAGATTTTATTGTACACGGTCTTGGTACAGACTAAAGGAATCAGTATTTCTAAGGCACCACTTTTGAAAATAGCTTCTATCACAATGAACTCCATTTAACTGTGAGACAACAATTAAATGTGATTTACTGTGACTCCCACAGTAGAAGAAAGTGAGTTTCAGGGTTCTTGCTAAAGACACAATCTAAATAGTAGCAACACCATTTCCTTTTGAAATCCTAAAAATGTCTGTATTTTGAAAGAGCATTTATTCCCTTCTCCAACCAATACCACAAATCCTATATTCAGCATTCTTAACTAGTATTTTTTTTTTACTCAGCCCAGAGAATGTGGCAAAAGAAGGTAGTAAAAATGATCAATGGTTAACATTTAGTGAGCACTTCAAAGTTCCAAAACTACACTGCATAGTCTCATACATCTCATTTAATCTTATCAGAAAGTCTAGGGATGGGGACTATTATTTCCCTCATTTTGCAAATAAAAAAGCCCTAAAACTTGAGCTCAAGCCTATCAAATTGGAGAGATAGGATTCAAGTCCAACCTGTTTGAGTCTAGGAATAGTAATTTAACCATCATCTCCTCATTACAATGAAAACATGTTTCTCAACCTTTAGAAAGGAAGTTCTCAGTCCCCAGGGAGACTGGGAGACTGTAAGTGGAAATGTCAATGGTCATTAATATTTTTAGAACTTTTCTTCCAAGACTTAATGTTGCATCAAATCAATGTAAATGGCTTCTTTTCTCATTTTGTCTGAAACTAAAGAGGACATCTGTAGCTCTGAGGTCACCCCTGGGGTTCCAAGCTTCATGAGCTTTTTCTACTGCCATTTAGCCATGAGATAGCCTCCTACATTTCACTCTGCCACTGTCCTGGTACTGCGAGTTCCAAGAGACTCAAATCCCTTCAGGTGGAAAGCCACTGTGAGTTGACACTATGTTCATTACCCTTCAATTACTTCACTAAATAAAAATATTTTTGAGTGAAATGAAAATGTGTTATGCAGAGCACAATGAAATCTGGAAATACACATATTACTTAGCATCTTTAGTCTTTCTTTTCAGAGATAAAAGCTATCTGAAAGTGAAAAGCCAGCCACTTGCTACAAGGCTCCAGAAATGAATCTATTGCCCTAGATACTCGAGACCCAGGTAAAGAAAAATGAAGTTTAGCCCTGGCTGGTGGCTCAGTGGATAGGCACCAGCCTGTGAACCCAAAGATTACTAATTTGATTCCCCAGACAGGGCACATAACCAAGTTGCAAGCCAGGTCTCCAGCCAGGTCCATAGCTGGAGGCAGGTGAAAGGCAACCATACATTGATGTCTCTCTTCCTCTCTGCCTCTCTCCTTTCCCCTCTCTCTCTCTGAAAATAATAAATAAAATCTTTAAAGAAAAAAGAAAAAGAAAAATGAAGTTCAATGATCAAGAGTCATTTAGTTAATGCTGATTAAACCTTGACTCTTATGTCATAAGATACAACATGCCTACTATATTATAATCATCAAATCATTTCTATTATTATCTTCTAAACACTTTAGAAATTTTTCTAGGGGAGAAAAAGGAGGGAAAATAAGCACTGGGTCAGCAACCACATAAGTAGGAGGAAAAGAAAAGTGACCGGTGTTGACGTGTCATGACTGGGATACGAAAAATCCCATTTTAGGCCATAGTTGGGCCCCTCTGTAATATAATCTTGCTCAACTAATACTAAAAAGGTGGGATTCATATAAAAAAGTTCTGTACTGCATTAGAGACAGTCCTCTGCTAGGCTGAGCAACTCAATCCAAAGATTTAAAAACTGGGGACTATGGATAAGGATATGGTAATACTAGAGCATTGATAGGGTCACATAGTTTCACAGGAGTTGAGCTGGAACTCAACTCATCCCGGAGATTTCAGCTGTCAGATTTGCAGGTCATTTTTCCTGGGCCCTGCCAGTCTTGCACCCATCTGCTTTCTTAATGTAGCTGCCTTCTCTCCTACTACTAATTGACAAGATTTTTCTGCATCCAATCTAGATCCAGGGAAGACAAGTGGTGAGTTTAACTTTTTCCCCAGGCAAAAAGCTGCGGGCCAGTCTCTGGATGCCCATCAGGATAATGATTTTCCAGTCCTTGCCCAGTGATTTAGGAGAAGGTCACATCACCCTCTCAAACTTGTCCCTTCTGCAAAGCTACTCTGGAATAGAGTACCATTAGTCTAGCATTCCAAAATATCTTAGTATAATGTTTGTGCTAATATTATAATAATATAACACTATTAACAAGATTTTCAAGATGCCATGTGCTTTTCACCAAAATAGATATGAAACTTAGTCCATAAACCCAGCTTCTTGGGAACAACTGTTAGCTGCCTTATTTTATATAAGATTTAAGGTGTCAGTAAGGCAGGCATGTAACATGGTACCCAAAAGGGACTGGAATCAAATTATCTGGGTTCAAAGGTTTGTTCTCTTGATTATTAGTTACTTTAGACAACTCACTCTACTTCTGTGAGCCTCAGTTTCCTCATTAGTGAAATGAAGTACCCACTTCACCCAGTTATTGTGAGGATTAAGCAAAGTGGTATGTGTAACATGCTTAGAAAATGCTTGGCACATTAAGAGCACTGTTTTAAGTTTTAGTGATGGTGATGATGATTCTAGGCCCCTATACCACAAAGCTGTCAAGAAAAAAAAAAGGGGGGGGGACAAGAAAAATAAGCTAGCTCTTGGTTACCTCCACAGCAGACCTGGTACAGCAGGATTTTGCTAGCCCTCAACAACCTCATCTCATTTCCTCTCAGTGTCTCGTCACCATCACGATGATATTGCTGGGAAACAGGACTTTTGGTCACTATAATCCTCACCATCTCTCTGGCTTGCAGGAATCTCTGATCCACTCTGGGGAAGCCTACCACAAATCTTGAGTCTACTCTGGGTTGGGCTTTTGGAAAGAAAGGCCCAGGAGGTTTCTAACCATATCTATCATTTTTTTTCTACTAATTTCCTCACGGAAGCAACTGAGCAGCAAACTTGTTTAAATTTGGTGAAGCAGCCGACGGTAACAAGGAGGGACAGTAGATTAATTCCTCCAAATATTATCAAGCCACACATGCATTATAGCTTTAAATCTGATGATAAACCATGAAGAACTGGGTACTAAAATGGTTAGTGCTTTTCTAAGGTTACGTGACTTGTATTTGAACAAGCATTACTTTAGGCATAAGTCAGTGTGACTCTAAAACTAGAGGCTGTTTTCCTCTGAGAAAGCTTGCTGTGATCTTGGAGGTGGGGCATCATCCAAGTACAATAATAATTAATTGCATGTGAAACCTAGCTGGTGAGAGAACACACTAACAGATGCCCAGCAGTCTCCAAGGCACACATTTGCTATTTTGCTTTTGTTGTTGTCCATTTCATTTCTGACTAGAAACTGAGTTCTCAATCCAGAAAGTGTTTTGAATTTGGTTGGATGTCATAGGTGTAACTATTGAAAGAACTGCACTTCCAGACAGGCCAGGATTCTCCAGCTGAGGGAACCCTTCGGTGTGAACATGGAGGGATCTGACCTAGGAAAGGGGATGTGTCCCAAAACTGTAAGACATCCATGCTGACCCACCTGCATCGCCATCATTTTCATGTTTCCAAAATCCTACTGCAAATTAAAATTTAAAACTTGTGTGCCTATCTCTAAAAAATCTCTTTTGAATTACATTAATAAACCAGTCTTTATTTAAAAGAGTACAGAATTCACTGTCTTATGCACTAATGCTGTCCTTCAAGACCACGGACGAATTTTTAGCAGCCGCCTCTCTGAATATGTTTTAAGTGAGATGTAATTCACATACCCTAGAATTCACTGTTTTAAAGCATGAAACTCAATGGGCTTTCGTAGTCACACAATTTTGCAGCATTATCACTAATTCCAGAGCATTTTCATCACTCCAAAACAAACAAACAAAAAAAAATCAAATACCTCTTTTCAGTCACTCCCCAGTCTTCCCCTCCCCCAAGTCACTAATTTATCTTCTGTCTCTATTCTGTATGGAATTGCCTAGTCTAGTGATTTCATAAAGGTGAAATTGTACATTATGTGACCTTTGGTGTCTGGCTTCTTTCACTTAGCATCATATTTTAAGGTTCATCCACACTATAGCATGTATTAGTACCTCATCCATTTCATGGCAGAGTAACATTCCACTGAATGGATAGACTACATTTTGTCTATTTCTCAGTTGACTGACACTTGGGTTCTTTCCATAGTTTGGCTAGTAGTAATAATGCTGTTATGAATATTCATATGGAACTTTGTGTGTGTGAATATGTGTTTTCAATTCTTTGGGGTATATATATCTAGAACAGGAATTGCTGGGTCACGTGGTAACTCTATGCTTAACTTTTCAAGGAACTGCCAGACTGTTTTCAACAGCAGCTAAACCATTTTAGGTGTTTACCTAACTACCTCTTTTCTCACTCCGAGAGAATAAGAGTTAATGAAAAATAACTGAGTAGAATTACAGAATTTAAAATTTTAGTTTTGAGCACTTCTCCTCATGTAAACATCTTTTCCAGGCTTCCTGCTGTGTTCAGATTCAGCGGCTGCAGAAGTGGAGTCTCAAGGAAGACAAATCATTTCCTTTCCCCTCATCATGTTTTAAAATCTTTTTTTTTTTTTAAATCCACTCTCATCAGGTATGAGTAATACAGAAAAACAGTACGTGGCTTGTAATATTGTATGTATTGTTGGGTGATTCTCAAAACAAAAATTACCATCATTACTTCATTCATGACTATAGTACTGAATATTTGGAGAATCTAATTAATATCTATACTTATCTGTAAAGCCATAGTTTTAAATATATATTGACCTAAGTGTACGTGTTTATAAATAAATATATATTTGTCCTGTGATTAGATATGCTATAGATAGATTTGGCTCTATCCAATCTAAGATCAGACACACGGAGTCAGAATACCAGCCCACCTGGCCCAGAACCATGTTGCCAAAAGAGTGAGCAGGGAGGGACCTGGGTAGAGAAGCGGAGTTGTTCCCCTCAACACCTGCTTCGAGGGCAGAAAATATGGTCATTTTTTGATTTAGTTATTTTTATTTATGTTCATTCCCAAAATAATTCTCAGAGATTTTTAAAATATGTTTTGAGCCAATTCTATTTTCTTTCTAAATAACCTCCCTACAACAGTGTTGCTTAAGATTTTATGGGTCAGGGCTCCATGAAAAAGCTACTGAAAGGAAAAGCCCGTCCTCAAGTGCCCTTGCACTCTACTTTGCACACAATTCAAGAGATGACGTCAACCACCAGGAAGCAAACTCTCAGCCTCTTTAGGGACACCTGTCTTAGGAAAAGACAACTTGACTTTCCCCTCATCGTTTCAAACCTGCCTTAGGGCGGATCATTTCACCTCTATAGCACTTGCTCTGTGGAAGAGTATGTCCTCTGTAATTGTTTAAGTTTGATGATAAATACAATTTCTTTGTTTAAGTAGCACTGAGGGCACTTCTCCTTTGGAAATCACCTCTCTGGGTTAATCCACTTCCTTGGATCTAAGAACTCCACTCAGCAAGCCACCCCCAGTTAGCTCATGGCCCCTGGCGCTCACTGAGCACAAAGGCTGCTCCTAACATGTACCTTAGTCCAGTCACCAGACAGAAACCACTAGACTCCATATTCACAGGGCATAATTGAAAATGAAGAATGGTTAGCTAGGTATAGAATAGGTAACTGGGTAACCAACAGTGTCACAAAGTTACTTAATGGTGATAACTGAAGAAAATGGAGAAGAAAATGGGAAGAGGGTGAAGTGCCCAAAATTTAGAAACAGACCTGTGAGGACTGGGTGCTGCTAGGCTCCTGTGGTGTCTCTGAGAGGCAGGATGAGGCCCTGGAAAAACTGCACTCTGAATTCAGCTGTTGCCAACAGGAAAGCATTTCCACTGCCCAGGTGAAGAAGTTGTGTTAGAGAGATCCCCCCCCCCGCCGCCCCCTGCCCCTGCCCCCCACCCTGCCCCCATGCAGCAGGAAGGCTGGGAGCTCAACCTTGCAATTACTCTCTGTGGCGCCCTCTTCGGACAGAGCCTAACATAGAGCCCCAGGGAAAGCCCAGCTTCAGCGGGCAGAAGCCAAGTACTGAGGCTCCAGTGTGGAGCTAATAATAACTGGCAAGCTGTATTCTCTCAATCAGATGCCATTAAAAAAATGTCCAAATCATCAGTTAAACCATTTCTAACTATCCAACCCATACACATGACTTAGAACACCTAAGCTGCTTATTAATCAAATAAGCAGCATCCACTGAACACTTGCTACATGCTCGAGTGTGAGATGATTTAGGTCATTAAATCTGTACTATTTTATTTAATCTCCATAATACAGATTTCCCTCCTTTTCTCTTTCCCTGCTCCCTTTCCCTCACCCTCACCCTTGCTGTTGCTCTCTATGTATATAGTATATGATACATACATACATATACATTTATAGATACATGTATGAGAAAAAACAGCACTTAATATTGCTTAAGAGAAAAACGTGAAAGCACATTCATTTATTTGTATCAACTCTAGAGACTTAGGATAATACACATCTCTACACAAAACAAAATGAAATACTCATTTCTACCACAACAAAATAAAAGAAACTAGCAAGACTGGGAATGTTTGGGTAATTACCCCAGAAGCCACATGCAGACATGACCCTGAACCCTGTGCCCTTAACTACACTATCTATGCTACCATCCAAAGCTAGCAAGGGACACACCAGGTCTCTCTGTCTAAAAGGCTGCTTCCCCAGTAGGATGCTCAGTGATATTCTGTGACACTGACACAAAGGCCCACTGTGACCGATACTGCTAGAGGTCAGCAGGCTAGGAAAGCACCAGGACACTGTCTAGTCAAGGTCCTCTATGCTCCTACTAGAACCCATTCACTGCACAGTCTCAATTACTTTTAATTACAATGAGCTACTGCTTCAATTACTTGTAGCACAGATATTCTTGTATAATTCTTCCCCAAGGATACCACTTTAAATGGCAAAAAAGATTTGGAGATATGGGATCAGCCAAGGTGGAAAGGCCATGAATAAAAAGGTAAAGAGATGCAACTAATTTCCTAAGAAGCATTCACCTGACGTTTATAGTGCTTTAAAAATGCATGAAAAACGCAGCAAAAAAAAAAAAAAACTTCCATAGGCATTCATTCAATGCATTTGTTCAATAAAAACAAGTATCTAGTGTCTACAGTTTGCCAGACATGGGTGAATCAGATAATAGTCATTGTCCGCAAGAAGCTTTCAAACCAGCCACGGTGAAGGTATGAATTTAGTAACAACTACGATTTAATTTATTGAGTCCTAATACCTACCAGCCACTGTTCCAAGTGCCTAACATGCATTAACTCACTAAAGCCTCACAACAACTTATAAAGTAGGTATTCTTGGCATCTCCATTTTATAGGTGAGGGAACTGGAGCATAGAAAATTGAAGTTATTTTGCTCGAGTTGCATAGCTAATAAATAGTGAAGGCAGCATTTGGTTCCAGGCATTCTGACCTCAAATTCTCTGCACTTACCTAGACCCCATACTGCCTCTTTGAATGACAATAAAGAAATGTTCACCTTTGCAACAACATGGATGGAACTGGAGAGTATTACGCTTAGTGAAATAAGCCAGTCAGTGAAGGACAAATATCATATGATCTCACCCATTACGGGACAATAATGAGCAAAACTAACAACAAGCAAAACAGAACCAAATATATGAATACAATGAATAGGCCTTCAGTGGTCAGGGGGAAAGGGGTTGGGGGGAGGGGAGAGACAGAGGCAAGAAAGGGGAGCAGCTTAGACAAGAACCTAGTATAAAGGAACCATGGACATGGACAATAGGTGGGACTGACTTTGGGGGGAATGGGTGGGTGGGGAGGGGGACAGAGGGGAGCAAAAAGGGGATGGATGTAATATAACAACAATAAAATAAAATAAAAAAAAGAAATGTTCAGTGTCAGAGATCACTGAGGGACTAGAGAGAGATGTTCTCCAGGGTGCATATAAGACACGTTTTATGATACTTCCCACTGATAATGATAACTCACATTTATTGAGTGTATACTGTTTGTTAAGCAGTAGATATTCAAAGTATAACTATCAAAAATGAGATACTAGCTATATAAATCAGCCTCATTAAATACATCCATGTAGAAGCAACCTTCAAAATAATCACTGGGGATTTTAGAAACCAGGCAGTTCGGTTTTATAACTAATCAGAATGTTAAATTTTATATGTTAAAATAGAGGCCTTGAGATTCTGACACCACAAGACAGAAATGGCAACTCTTCACATAACCCAAATTTAAGAATTTAATTGTCATGGCCCTGGCAGGTAGCACAGTGGATAAGGCACCGGCCTGCGAACCCAAAGGTCACCGGTTCGATTCCCCAGCCAGGGCACATAACCAGGTTGCAAACCAGGTCTCCAGTCAGGTCTGTGGCTGCAGGCAGGTGAAACGCAACCATACATTGATGTATTTCTCCCTCTCTGCCTCTCTCCCTCCCCCTCTTTCTAAAAATAATAAAATAAAATCTTTAAAAAAAAAAAAAAGAATTTAATTGTCAGAAAGCAGCCTGGTGCAGAAGAGAGGTTCTGCTTTGAGTCCCCAGTCTTGTGTGATGAAGTGTCAGTGCCTTGACCTCTCTGAACCTGTTTTCTCACCTGCAAAGCAAAGTCCATGCATTCTGTAGAATAAACGTTCTTGGCACAAAAAAAAAAAAAAAAAAGGCAAAGAGAACTGCATAAATGTGATCACCCTACAGAAGCGAACTTGTTTATACTTTCACGAGAAAGCATGAAGACTGTCAGAAATCCCCAACTTCACCAATACAGAACATTGCTTTGGGCTCCTGAATTTTTCTATTCATGTCTCTGAAGTCACTCTGCACATACAGAGTAACCACCCTTTTTCCCTTTAAGTAAAGTTCTCTTTGCTATGTGAAGAGCAACTTTTGCACTAGCTGGAGAACTTGCTGAAATCTGGTTTCGAATCATTCTTATTTCCACAGACATCACATACGGGTTGTGTTCCTATCGAGAAAAGCCACAACTGAATCGAATGTTTCGCTTCTTAATATCTCTACGATTTCCGTTTGCTGGCTGAGATTTTCTTCCAGGGCTTCACAGTCACTTAATCATCACCACCAGTCATATCAGCTGACTTTCTTCTGATGACCTTAATTGTTTTTCATTAAGAAACAAACCTCTATTACTTTAGAAAGGTAACACCACCAGGAGGGAAAATTGAGAATGTTCAAAATAGCTGCACACACTAATTAAGTTCCTTTCAGTACAATGCCTGAAATTCAAATGCTAACTTGCACAAAATGGCAAATTATCTCAGATCATAGGCTTTTGGATTTCCATAGCCCTCAGAACAAAAGCCACATACCCTATGATGGCAAGCAAGGTTTTACACAAGTGAGAGGCATTGTGAACATCAAAGTCTCCTGCTGGGTTTTATGGCAATGTTTAGCAGAATACCAGGGCTGGGAGAGACCTCCAAAAATCTGAGGCTGTGGTGAAAAGAGCTTAGCAACC
The DNA here is from genome assembly GCA_004026585.1 of Noctilio leporinus. Lineage (NCBI taxonomy): Eukaryota > Metazoa > Chordata > Mammalia > Chiroptera > Noctilionidae > Noctilio > Noctilio leporinus. The sequence continues at coordinate 50,388 of PVIW01003549.1, forward strand.
TAATCTTCTTGATGATTCGCAGTGCACACTAGCGCATTTAAGTTTCTGAAATCCTACCGTCAAAACATCTACTTAATATGGCATAGGCCAACACACTCCAAACATATTTGATTATGGAAACCTTTTCAACATTTTTATGAACACATAATACTCTGTAGCACTGATACTTCTTGTATTCATTTCTTCTACAGAGTAAGCACAGTACCCCATCAAGCACAAAACCAGCTGTATCCAGCATGACATGTAATGTTTGGACAGGGTTTAATTCATTCATCCAACTAGTATTTACTAATACCTAATACCATGTAAAGTCACATTGTTTAGCAGTTGGTTCAGTCTAAGCATAATTCACTGTCCTACTCTGAGTCAACGTTTGATGAGACCAGTGATGGAGCGTTTAAGAAAGCAAAATATAGCTACTTCTGAGGAAACAGGTAAATGTTTTATTTTGGCTCCCATCGAGGAAAATATCATGGTGAAGAGAACTCTTGTAGGTGTCCCCTGCAGTGTATTTTTCTGATTATTCTAACGGTGGCTGTTATTTCACTCCTATCCCTGAACCATGTCTCACAATTGTGTAGGTGTCTGGGACATTGGATTGGATGAAATAGTTCCATCATGATCATTGTTAGGGCAATTTATTCAATGTATTTATCTCCTTTACAGAAAATTTCATACTGCAGCACTTATATTTGACATGCATCCTTCACCTGTTATGCTTTTTCATGATGAAAGCAGCTTAATTATGTGGATGTTACTTCTAATGACTCTACCTCAGAGGGATCTGCCCTATTTTTCATTTCCAAACATGTGTCTCTTCCTTCACACTTTGTCTCCACTGACCCAAAGTTTCATGTGCTTCATTTCCCCCTCTGATGTTCTATTCATTTTTCTCCTGTGACATCTCTGAGGTCTTGGATGTGGTTTGGCTATGTTCCCAGTGCCCAAAAACACTTAAACATTTATAATATTAGGTAATCAAATTTTCAAAATTGAATACCGTTCTATAAAAATTTTAGCTCAAATTAGGTGACATAGTGAATGTCACTTGAATAAATGCTAACTCAGTCTCTGAACCTTTGAAAAACACATACTATAAAATTATACCATTTTATAAAGTATTACTACTTATCTACCACTAGTTATTGTCAAATTTATAAATTAATAGGCACTGTTACTGTGGTATTTAATGTATTTACAAAAAAAAAAAAAAGACACACGCAGATGGACCTTAAGAAAACATAAAATAAAAACAAACTATTCCCAGCATAACATGCAGTTATTAATAACTGCTGTCATTCATTTAATAGTTGTTATAAAATAAGCATTGTTTTAAGCAATTCATATAGCATGTCTCACTTAATCCTCACAATAATCTATTAATGTAGGTGTCATTGTTAAATCCATTTTACAAATGAGAGAATTGAACCACAGAAAATTTAAATGACTAGATCAAAGTCATACCACTGGGAGACATGGAGTCAGGGCGCAAACTTGGATCTCTCAGACTCTAGAGCTCTCCCTCTTAACCGATGCTTTGCTGCCTCTAGGAAATGACAATCTACTCTAAATAAGCTACCTATTTTAAGAGGAAAGAGATTTTGATGAGACTATGGCAAGTAAGGGAGAAGGGAACCTTGAGGAAGATAATTAGATGAGATTTTAGGAATAGAATTAAGGAAATCAGAAGAGTCCTTTCCACTGATTTTTGCAATTCCAAATTATCATTTAATGCCTGGGAAATGGATTGTTCCCATCTGTAATGGAACTACTGTTTTTTGATCACTAACAATTGATATGAAGTGTTATGTGAGTAAAGGAAAATTAGAAAATTTAAAGGAAGTTCAATATACCCAATATTCGTTTTGAAGTGTCCTTCCTATGTGACAGACAACATTCAATGCTATTCAGAAAATGCTTTGGGGCAGCAGTTCTACTTTCATTAATGCACCAACACAATCTCCCATTGTACCAATTTTCATTTTTATGAAAAGAAGGCCACAGTGTTAACTAATTTACAGCTAGGGAAAAAACAAAAAGTGTTCTTCCCTGGAGTAGTAAAAGTGTTTGGGATTAAAAAAAAAAAAAAAAAAAAACCCTCATTCAGTTCAGCCCCGTTCTAGCTCAGCTTGCAGAGAATTCAAAACAAGATTAGAAAGAGAAGGTAATTTATCACCCAAGGGAGGAGAGCCTGTCTTTGACATTGAATTATGGGGTAAGGACTTTGCATAACAGTCCTGCACAGCAGATCCCAGTCTGAAGTTGTTCTCCGGCAAGGAAAAAAATTCGAAAACTAATGAATGCTTTTGGTGGGGACACACCTCTCCCGTTCAGCCCGGATCCGCAGCACACACTGGGCACCCACTTTTCTTGCGCAAGTTCCTCTCGCAGTTGCCTCCCTCGCCTGTGTCACATTTTAAATTACCTAAAACTTGTACTTTCTAGTTGTTCAAAGACCACGACTGAGCTTGACTAACCCACACTCCTCTCTTCCCAGTTTCCAAAACAGCAGCAGACATCTCATAACTCATCCCTGAATGGCGGCAGCATCCTTGTTGTTCCCCGGAAGCTCTCCAGCCTTTATGTAAAGCGCTCTCTGCAGCTGGCCTTGCACTCACTGAGCCCAGCTGCCATGTTTTACTCTACTGTACCCCTCCTGAAATCCATCACAGGCACGGAGAAAGTTAATTGATTTAAAATGAATTTTACCATCCTTTGGGAGAGGTTCCTAGGTGTGCCAAGACAGACTCCATCTGGAACCGAGTCACTGGTGTTACACAGCTAAGGAGTGCGTATCTTTTAAAGAGCCACATTCTAGCCCTGGCTGGTGGCACGGTGGATAAGGCAGTGGCCTGCGAACCCAAAGGTTGCTGGTTCGATTCCCAGCCAGGGCACGTAACCAGGTCACCAGCCAGGTCGCAAGCCTGGAGGCAGGTGAAAGGCAACCACACATTGATGTTTCTCTCCTTCTCTGTCTCCCTCTCTTCCCCTTGCTCTAAAAATAATTAAAATTTCTTAAATAAAATAAAAAATAAAATAAAGAGCCACATTCTAGAATGTTGGTGATAGAGGAGGGCAGGCCTGGATGCCTTGTCTATCCAAGCACTTGTTCCTGAAGGAGCTGTTGTAACAGTGAACAGTCAGTGCTTGTTCCAGTAACCATAATGGCCAAGATTTCAGCCGCATCAGCATCAGCAATGAGGACAGAAAATGTTTGCTAGATGCTGAGATATCAATCGTGTAATTAACCCTCAAAAAAATTCTGACCCTCACGAACTCTGGAAAATGGAAAATGAAACTTGGAGACAAGAGATTCTCCAGAAACAACCTAGGAAGGTCCTGTGTGAGAAACCCATGCCACTGGCCTAGCAATCTTGGTGAAGTGACCACCCTGTGCAAGTCAGCAAAGTACCACCTAAACACTGCCAAAGGGACAACTCTGGGCTGACACGAAACCTGGGTTTAATGGCCAACAATGAGGGCATCTTGGATAGACCTCAGCTCCTGTCTTTGGCTGGTTTGCCGGTTTCCTCATAAGCTACTCCCATCTAAAAGATTAATACAATAAAAGATATGATACAAACAAAAACAGATTTAGCTCTTAAATTGTAACATAATTATGCTCATGCAATCTAAATAATTCTCACTAGCCTGAAATTCCTCAGAGACCCAACTGAATATATTATAAACACTCTGGTCGTAAAGCCTATGTTTCCCGGCAATAAAATTGCTGCAATAAACATTTGAATTCTTTTCCATTTTTAGAACCATGTTGAACAACCTGCTTCTAATGTATTTTATGAATACCCTCAAAGTCTTCCAGAGAATGACAAAACCCCCAGTGCTTTTTCTGGGTGGCTGAGACAGAGAAAGCAATAATGTTGTTTTCCAGCATGTCGTCTTCCCACTGCCAAATACGAGTTTTCAGTTAGGCTCCTCAGGACTAAATCTCTCCCTGGAATACCTCGGCAACCTACAGGCAACTAGTAAAATGATCTCCCTTAATCCCATGTCATTCCAGTATTAGCCAGAAGGGATTCTGAACACCAATAATGCCCCCAATTGAAAGACAACTTACTTCCTTAGATTTAAAAAAAATCACATACTTTTTGAACCACCCATAATCCCTTCCCCAAGTCCCTGTGTCTCATAACAACATACTTAGAGATAAGTTTGCCTTCAATCAAACAGTGCATCATTTTATAAAGAGCTTGGCACATCAGGGATCTTAGACAGTTCTGAAATTAAAACACCAAAAGGCATTACACTTACACAGAAGCATTTTGCAAGCAAGACCTAAAGGATGCCCCAGTGCTATGATAATTAGAAAGGCAAATTTTAATGTTATGCTCTTTACTCATCCTTAAAAACTTGATGATTAAAACAATGAAAAGCATACACAGTCTCCTGAATTAATTGTAACCTAATGATATTGACTGATTTCAATGGTACAAAGGCACCACTGGTCCCTAACGTGCCATTCTATACCCAGGGCCCTGACTCTATTGCCTGATTTCTGTCTTTCATTATAGCTAATGCACACCTGAAGAGATAGTGTGTTAAGTGCATCACAGTTATCTAATTTAAGTCACACAACTATATTAAGTATTATTGGTGTTCTCCTTCTATACATGAAACAAAGAGGTTCAGAGAGGTCATCTACTTGGTCAGAAAGCTGGTTAAGCACTGTAGACATAATTCTATTTCAGGTCTGTCTGATTCTAGAACCTGACCCCTAAACCTCTGCTAACCCACCTCTTAGATTTTTCCTCCTTGCTCCATGGGATTACAATTTTAAAATAAGTTTACAACTCAACGGTTCATATTAAGGTTTAAAAAAATGTTCCTGAAAATCTTTCTGAAACAACCCTCCAGTCACAGGATAACCCCAAATAAAATTAACTAAGAGGAACTTATCATACATTTCTTCAAGGACAATTTTCTGTAATTCACTGAAAATGAGTTGATCTCACTGATTTTTATATAAGATGTGCACACAGTGTAAATTCAGGGGCATGCCCACCACTATAGCAAACCATTGTATCTTTGATCCACAAAGACCTGCCATTTTGAGAATTGTTCCCAACTCCCATGATCTCAAATCTGCCTCCTATAGGTGAAAGACTTGAGAACATAGTTCCTTCAGTTCTTCTGAATCCTGCTGCATTCAGAAAAAGTTAATCCATATTTTATGTATTGCCTACTCATAGCTACCACTTAGTCTAGTTCTACATGTAGGTTTTTAGAGCTAGTAAATATACAAAATACAAAGAGAAAAAAAGTACAGAATGTATGAGGATAAGAAAAAACAATATAAATCACATTCACAAGCAAAAACCCAAGAGCTCAATGATCATTGGCCCCAAATGTGGTTACCCAGGTCATGGATTATACTAACATGATCCAGAAAGTGTGATCCAGTGAAGAATTCACAAAGAAAAACATGACTGAGCTACCTGGACTAACAGAAAAATGCTAGAAAAACCTTCTGTAAAGGTTTTCTTTCTGTAAAGAAAAAATCCATTTCAAACTGATAAAAGAGACCCCACAAAGATGAAGCAGCATTTTCCCATTGGGCATGTTGGACGCAACAGTGTGCCATTTCTGAATTGTCCAATTTGTTGTGGAATTGCACAGTTCCCCTTCATTTTAATTTCAGGGTTTGTTTGTGTTCTAATCACACCTGCACTTCCAGAAATTCTCAGAGCAAAGATTTTGCTATTGTGAAATCTGGGGGTCCCAGCTGTCAGAGCAGGGCTCTGTCTGCCCTTAGGGGCTGCAGGGGAGAAATGACCTCAAATGTTTGTAATTTTATTTTCATTACTCTTTAAAATAAGCTTATATTATTTTTCTTGTTAAGTATTTTTAGATGTATATTGAATTTTTTTCATTTTAGATACAGTTCACCATCTGTATATTGTGAAGAGTTTGTATACTACATAAAAAAGGAGATGGATTTTTTTAAAATAAATAAGGTCCTTAAAATCCCAGAGCTGGATTTCTTGATGTGGGAAGAAATCTAAGGGAATCAGATGCTACAACAGTTGAAAGGGTTTCATATTAAAGAAAAGACAATGACAGAGAGGTAGAGAGTTCTCTTCTGGTTCATTCCTAATATCAAAAAGAATTTTTTTTTTTTTGGTGAGCATATTTGAAGAGAACAATTTTTAATTATAAAGCAAAAACCTATGAAATAAAAGCTTGGAGATCTAGCAAGTCTCATTTATAACTCATAATTCAAAATAAACTTCTGGTTTTTTGTTGTTTTTTTTTGTTTGTTTTCCATTGTGCTTTCAAATCATTTTATTTCAAGTGTTGATTTGTATTGTTCTCCCATTATTATTTCAATCCCATTTCCCATGGCTTTTAATTAACACTCTTCATGGCAAAAACATGGCTACTTAAGATGTGAGTGTCATGGATCATAACTTTTTTAAATCCATATCTTTAGAAGGTTTAATTATGTTCGTCACCATTTAGTGAACACACACAAAAAAATCCTTCAAACCAATTACCTTCTTGATTCTAGGAAACCGCAGGCATCTACAGAACACTGCTAACCTATAACTAATCTTTAAAATGAGTCAGAACTATTCTAAGTGAAGCCTTTCTTCTTCAGAAGGAACCTACATCTTTCCAAGAAAAAGGTTACATGGAGGAGAGTTGTGTATGGGTGCTCTAATAGGAAACACCTGTGGGATAGGGGGTGCAGACACACCTCATATTCTATTTAGTTTCTGACCACAAAGTGGTCAAATATAGGGCATGAACATGATACGAGGTCTACAGCATGAGATCTTTGCCCTGATTTCAAAGGTAAGTATAATGTAAGGAAAGATGTTAAAGCTTCATCCAGAATTGGGTGAATATCATACAAAGTCTATTCTGAAAGTATAAGCCACGCAAGCTGTTATATTGACATTGGCTTGATACTTTTTGGACAGGCCTTGTATATCTCCCATAGTCTAGCTCAGAGAATGTTTTAAAGAATATGTACCCTAAAACTGTAAAACATAATACCTAAATGTATACAATGGTTGGGGGGAGGTTGTAAATGAATAAGGAGTACACCATTTAATATTATTAGAAGCTAAATTGTCATTTAAATCATAGTTGGCATATATACATATATATATATTTATAGAGAAAGAAGTGAGAAAAGAGAAGAGAAAAAAAGTAATGAGAAAAGAGGGAGGAGGTAAGGGGAAAGAGAGAGAGAATGAAAATATTGAGTTAAACTTCCTATATAAATTAAGGAGCTAGAAAATCAAAATATAATTTAATCTATTAATGATCAATAATAGTGTACAATAGAGTTACAAATACCAGCTAATCAAATACACTATTTGGTTTCTTCATCTGAAAGGTAAGAAGTACACTAATGCTTTCTTTATTGTTTTTCTCAAATAACTTCCTGCTCTATAATGAGACTAAGTAAATGACACAAAACCACAAAGATAATTTATTCAAAAGATACTGTTTGTTCATCTAAAAAAATACAGAATCCAAATTATTTGGGCCTCTATCCCTTCTCCTGAAAGGCATTGGAACTATAGTTCATGACATTCTGATTACAAGCTTATTAAAACATTGATGGTTATCCTAATGTAAACTCAAAGTCATGATGATTTTCAAAGGCTAAGCTTCCAAAACTCTGCACTCATCCCTCAATACCAACCCTGGGTCTTGATGAGGGGTTAGAGCAGCATGAAGTCCTCAAAGCCTCTGTTTTATTGGAGAGACCTGAAGTTTCAGACCCATCAAACCTTAAGAGACACAAGAGGCATGTTCTTTGGCCTATTCACACTTGAAGAAAGGGGGATACAGAGACAGAACCAGGGAGACAGGGAGAGATACAGACAAAGATGTCATTCAAGTCCACTTCTGACTCTAGGCTTTCCTAAATAAATCATCCTGTCTCAAAGGACTGAAAAAAACTTTGATTTTTTAAGGAAGCCTGGTAGTCCCATTTAGATACAATGACCAACAAAACCAGGCGAAAGCATCACCACACAAGATCTGCATTGACTCCCCACATTGGAGTGGCTTCTTATACAGAGTTAAGCGGAGAACCTTCTGCAAATAAACGTGAAATTTACTTCCAAAACCCAGAAACATGATTAAAGCTCATTTTACAGTTTGTCCTTTAAGGACAACTCACACCATTCTTTATTTTATTGAACTCTTAACTCATTTACTACCAAATAGCATCCTAATTAGAGATTACAATAAGGGTGACCACCGGGCAACACGGGAGAGAAAAATGCCAGCGGCTCTTTTAAAGGGAAATAGGGCAAGTAAATCAAGTTCCTGGGAGCATTTTCCCAGCTCAGAAAACAGAGAAATTTAGTGACACCCAAACATATGGCACATACTGAAGATGCGTCTTCAAGATCCGACTTGGCTGAACCTTGCAGAACTACAAGCCTAATTCTAATTTGTAACAGCTACGCAGTGTTTTTCTCAGGCTCCCTCCACAATGAGCATTTTGTATTATGCCGAGGCAATTGCATTACAGACACTAGTGCTCCATTTTACAATCACTCACGAAGCAATTGGAATTTGACAATAAAACAAACCCAGGCCTTTTCCCCATTACCAAACAAATTTCTAAGCAGGGTATTGTTCAAAAGAAGAATGTGACTAAATAAAGAAGTCCGAAGCCTGGAAGTGACTTGGAGTTTCAAGCACTTCCACAGATGATGTCAAAATAAGGATTTGAAAGCTCGCTTTCATAGTGAAGAGAACTGAGGGCTTGCAGAAGCATCTGGATAATCTCATAGAAACACAACTCCCTGAGGGCTCACTGCTTTTTAGAGACATATAGTCATTACATAGTTTCACAATATATACCGAAGTCCTAAGCCATTGTACATTATAGTAAAACACAGTCAGGACCACAGAAAGTCCAAGATGTAAATATACAGATGCAAAAGTAATCCACCTTCAAACCTCTAACATGATAGATTATGCATTTAACTACACAGATGGCTTATTTTTGGAGGAGTGAGTGGAGGGTATTTAAACTCATTAAGAGATTGCAGTTTTTAATAACTGAGGGAAGCTAATATAAAACAGCTTCAAATGTTGAGATATTCAGAAACCTTGCCCTAGATGTTTTACCTCTTCAAGTAACAAATGTATCAAGCTCTAAATAATATGTCAGAGTGGGAAGATCATGAATTAGGAGTCAGCTAAGTCTAGATTCAATATTTTTGACTATCGTGTATTGCTGTGTGACTTTGGGCAAACTAAGCCACCTCTTGGGTTCTTTATTGTTGTTATTGTTTCTCATGGGAAAAAAAGATACTGAAATAAGATGTACTATATTATAGTTGTTGGATGAATTATGTGGCCTATCAGCACAATTTAAAAAACAGCGCTCTGTTGGTCACACTATTTAATTCCATTAAATATTACCAGTAATAGAAACAACACTTGACTGAGAGTAACAAATTCGGACTTGAGTTTTATTCCTCTGTGACTTCCTCTCTTTTATTTTAGGCTGGTTTTGGTCTTATTCCTGGTAGGGACAAAAAGTAGTCTGCTATAAAATTCAAGAAGCCACCCTGGCTGTTGGCACAGTGGATGAGGCGCCAGCCTGCGAACCCAAAGATCACTGGTTCAATTCCCAGCCAGGGCACATAACCAGGTTGCAAGCCAGGTCTCCAGCCAGGTCCATAGCTGGAGGCAGGTGAAAGGCAACCATACACCGATGTTTCTCTCCCTCTCTGCCTCCTTCACTTCTCCTCCCTCTGAAAATGATAAATAAAATCTTAAAAAACAATTCAAAAAGCCTACCATGTTTAACTTCCACCATTTAAGGCTGGCCCATTAAATTTGGAGCATTACCAGAAGCTTAGAAGAGTCCTTCTTTCTTTTTTTCCTGGAAAACATGGTAATACATAGTGGCACTGGCCAGTCTGGTTTAATTAAGCAGCTTTATCTTTGACCCATATATTCAGTTTTCCTGTAAAAAAAATGTTTTCAATGCATGACTAAAGGGCAATATAATATAATAGAAAGATCCTGAAAGACCTATATACATGTAGATTGATTCTAATACATCCTAGCTGTAACATTAGATAAATTTGTAATGTTTTTAAATAGCCAACTCCTCTCTCTAGAGTAATGATCTACTTTAGATCATTACTTGTTGTAAAGGCTACCTAATAGGTACTTAATACACAGTAATAATGATGAGAAAGATGAGGAAATGTAATATAAAGTGACCGGAAGATTACTTGAATCTTACATGAGGTCTGTCCCGAAAGTATCAGGTGCACAAACTTTTAATTGTATTGTCATTGGCTCAATACTTTAGGGACAGACCTCATACCAACAGGGCCACCAAGGAGTCAAATATTTGTGAAATAAACGTTCATCATGAAGGCTGATACAAAAGAGGGAATGAAGAGTACACGAGGGAGAAAATAAATTTTACCGAAGGACATCTGTGTGCAGAAATCTTCCTTTTAGCCTCTAGCTGTTTCGATTTTGGATCCTAGTAGCTGTGCATTGGACAATTATTTCACCAACTTTATTTTGTTTTTTAAAATAGTTTGATTTTTTTTTTTTTTTTTTTTTTTTGGTGTGTCCAGTTGCACCAAAGATAGTTAAGTTGACCATTCTACCTATAGATCTCATAACTGGGAGACAAAATGGAGACATTAGGGAGGCAACCACATCATCTAGCAAACTCAATGACTGATGAGCAGGCTTCACAGCAGCTTGTGGTACTGCATCTGGATGCAGTGTCTGGTGGGAACTTTATTTTTCCCCTGGTTGGGGAGGCAATGGCTGGCACACTGGCTGGCTGTATGCTAGCTGACTTCAAGTAGCTAGGGAATCTTTGTCACATAAGGAAAGTAGTGTAAATGGGCATGGCGGGCCCAAAGGTGTCGTGAAGCAGGCATATTGGTCAATTGTCTGACTCACCTTTTCTCATAAAGTCAGCTTTTATTGCCATGACTGTGTGGTCTGCAGCATTCTGCCTCCATGCCTCTGGACAGAGTTCATAGGCAGTTGAACCAAACTGGGATAACTCCAGTCTCTCCTGGTCAGTTGTAATTTAGATGCAGAGTTTCAATTGCACTGATGAGAGGGCCTCTGTCTGCCTCTTTCTGGAACCTCCTGTGCAACTCTTCCTTAGATGATAGGAGGGAGATCCCTATCTTTCCAATTAGTGCTCTTTTATATTGAAGCCAATTTTAGAAAATTACTATTAATGTTACTATAATTTATTACTGGACTAATATTATTGCTGCTATTAACTGAACTCAAACTGCAGTAAGACTCTGACTTGGAAGCTCATGGTGTGCAAAAGTTGCTCCTGGAAAACAGTTTGTACTAATCAGTAGCTAAGCTATAAAACATCAATAGGTAGAGTCAACCAAATTCAAATTCCTATATTTTTATATAAGTACATGGAAAACTGGTCATTTTTGGAGCATTTTACTTGTTAGCTTTATTTTGTTGGCATCTGTGCTAAAATAAATGGAAACCTAAAGGTGAAGTTTTCAGAAAATAAACCAATAAATTGTAAAGCTGATGTTACTTGACATGAACTAAGAAGGCTTATTGGAGTAAATAAAAAATAGCACAGATTTTTCTAGTTTTTATATTATCGTTTTTTTCTAGTTTTCCACCAAAATAATATCAATAATGTATACAGTTGACTCCTCTGAACTTCAGGGAAGACGAGACTATATTAATCCAGACACACATGAAAACATGAAAATCTATCTTAGCTTGAAAAATCTACTAAAACATATATTCATATGCATTAATATGATCTAACCCATACTGCCTGTCTCTGACGAGTCAGAAAATGTATGTCCCCACCACTAAGTACAGAGTTAAAACTTGAATAGGAGCTCAAGCTGGTTCTTATACAATAAATTAATGAAATAATATACGAGTAAAGTAGGGAGGTAAAATAATCCAACAAAAAGGACAACAGATTCAAGTCTGATGCATTTAGGCAAAGGCAAACCAGTTCACCCAAGTGTAAAATGAATACAATGCCACCTGTCACCCCTACACCCTCCCAAACCCCATTTATCGCCACCTAAAGCACTCATAAAAATAGCACAAAGCTAAATTCAAGCAACTGTAAATTCTCAGTCTTAAAATAAACACACCAAAGTCTAGCAATACTTAGTCTAGTCATCTTTATAACTTCTGAAAGGCTTTAAGAATGCCGAAGCTCTTTTCAGGCTCAAAATCTTCAACAGAAACCTAGGAAAAAAGAATTACCCATAGACCGACCAAATCCCTTAAGTCTGTATTTATTTCACTTCATCACTTAGCTAACAATGACAAAACAGTGTTATGGAGGGAAAAGCTGTGGATTTTCTGGATGAAATCCTTGCAGCAGGGCCCAGGCCTCACTCTGGGATGGATACACCTTCTTGGTCTTTTTCCTTTTCATCCATGATTCCTTGTAAGAAGAGGAGGAGCAGCACCAAGAATATTCCTCCACCAACAGCTTGTCACAGCCTATCCTTAGAGAGAGCCCTATGGGAGCGCAAGCTTAGGTTGGCACGATGAGGCAGGGAATGCAGCAGGGAGAAAATGGAATGGGAGATCCCAGTCTCCAGTTACCAGGCAGCTAGAGAGAACAGTGTTTCCCTGGAGTGACTATTTTTTTTAGCTTCATCCCCATAGGAATTGAGCACACAGTGTTTTTGGATTTGCTTTATAGGTGAAGTTACCACTTCACCAACCTTCTTTTCTCGTATGTAAAATGGTGGTTGAAGTAATGATGGTGACGATGATGGTGGTGATGGTGGTGATGATGATGATGATGGCAATGGACAATAAAAATACTTTCTATCTTTGAATACATCTGAAGCTACTAAATGAGAATATACAACTGCTTTACAAACTGTAAAGCTGTAGATAGCTGTTAGTTACTGCCTTCCAACTGTGTAGAACCACCATTAAACCTGGATGCTTATTTCAGGTTGGGAGATTCTGACCATGGGAGAGATGGTGAAAGCATAAGTGATAGTAGCCTCATGGACTGCCGTCCTAATTTGTACCAATATCAGTTTTGACAAAGCAGGAATCTGGCAAGGCTGGCCAGGAAGCTGCAGAGCTGGGACGTAGAACGCAAGCCTGATGGACACACAGTTCAGGTTCTACATCCAGTGCCTTTCTACCTTTACTACAGCAAGAACTCGCAGGTGAAATGACAGGGAAAAACACTGTCGGAAGAAATGCTGGGTCTAGGATGGACGGCTCAACAGCATGGCCAGAAATGTCGTCTGCTGTGCGTGTGCACAGGCACACATAGTGAGATGAAAGGAGAGACAGCCATCATTTGGGAAAAACCATCCCCCCACCACGGGGTCCCTGGAGGGAAAAGCAAGAGAGAGCCAAACCCTCAGGTGTGGTGCAACCCAGGACACCAACAAAAGTAGTTAACACAGCTGCCCTTTACCACATTTGGTCACACACCTTGTCCTGCGGCTGCTGCCGACATCACTCTGTTTCTGATCCCTTCCCACCTATGCAATGAGCTGGTGAGCAGTGCGTTTCAGTCTTCCCTGATAAACGATACGATCCTCGACTCCTGTGTCTGAGTCCCCAGCTTCACTGTGGACTGGCACCTTAAGATCCAAAGAGAACGCTGCTCCTGCTCCCTTCATTGCATGGAATCGACCCCCTGATGATAAATGAAAATCTGTTGTTTCTTCAGATACAGGGGTCATATAAACGGGAGGGGGGTATCTGAAGTTAAAGATGGGGCATTCATTTCCATTTCCAAAAGGACACCTCTTGTGATGTTTCTAAACTTGCGTCTCTGGCCTTCAGACAGTCCTTTGACCTCAGAAAGATGAATGGAATGTCTCTTTTAAAGTCATCTTAACATTTATGCAGGGGCATGGGCTTGAAATTCCACGCTTACTGAATTTATCTGTGCTGCACTGAGGTGCCAGGCGCAGAGTAAGTCCCTGGAAGTTAATCGCCTTTGGCCATAATGCTCACTGCAGGGCCCCTTGGATGCTAAACATACAGTAACCATGGGAGACCCCCACCTGCCTCCAACAGCTATGCACCCCCTCGAAACCTGACTAGTCCTTATGGATACATTCTAACTTCTTCCAATCATTCTACTTTTTTTGAGTGGAGAAATGAAAAAGAAATTAGTATCCCCCAATAGCTAAGTAGGTACCATCCAATTTCATAAGCCATCACTCACTTTTCTGATTATTCAGTCTTTGCATATAAGTGGCCCCCTCAGAAACGCCATCAGAATGCACCACGTCTATACCTCAGTACATGTGGGAGCACCTAACAGGGCCAGAAAAATGTCAGTACGTCCTAGAGGATTCCAAGAAGAGCTACAAACATGATTTAAGAGTACTAAGTGTTGATGTATGAAGGTAGATGATCTCTCACTGAAGGTAACTACAGAAATGTGGTAAAGAAAGCACAGGCATGCACCTGAGGTTCAGATATGCTCCCACATAAGAGAATCGGAAAGCATGCCAAGGGCAAGAGAACGAGCCAACTCAGAAAAGGCAGAGCTGGCTGACTGCTAGAGAGACCCCCCGTTAGACTGAAGGATGCCATGTACGTTTCGGGAGCTGATGTCCAAGATTGAAAGGAGTTTCCCGTGCAGTGGAAACCCAGGATGTGGGACGAGGATTCTTCAGAAGATGGCAATTTACATCTATGGAAACTGAGTAGTGCTGAACCTCACTTATCGGGAAAGCAGAAACAATGTCATTTGTATCACAGAGATGAGCATTAATGAACGGAGCACAGGGCTGGGCACACGCTACTTGTTGAATGCATGCTAGTTATTTCTGTTGACTCTCAATGGTATCTGCCAGTCAAATGGCTCTTAAAATGCTTCATTCTTTCTATTGAATCCCCATTCAGTAACAAGCAGGCACTACGTATCAGCAAAGAACTGGCTTCAGAACTTAGTAATCTGATAGGAGAGACCTTTCACAATTTTATTTTATACCTTCTTTTCTGAGTGACCGTAAGGTGCTAACTACATCTTCTTTGTGGCTTTCAACCTTAGAAGCAAGTGCAAGACTTGTGAAACAGAAGGCCCTATATTTTACCTCTCAGCACCTACATCAGACAAAGCTCTCAGCAGAGCTTTGAAAGGTTTTTGGAAAATATTCTCAGATTCATGGGCTGAAAACAAACCATGAAAAACAAAAAACAAAACAAAACAAAAGTTTCCGGATTCTACTTTTGCTTTTCTCAAGTTCAATGATAAAAGGAACCATCATAATAGTCCCAGGTAATGGTTTGCGTTTCATGAATTAGGTGCAGCTTTTGGTGCTTTTCGTGTAATTTTGTATTTAATCTTTATAAAAGCCCCCATGTGGCTTAGGCTTCAGTGGAATTCTCCAAGAATCCGTAGTAAGTTTGAGCTACAACTTCAACCCAAGCAACCTGAGAGCAGATCCCATGGTTTTTTTTTGTTTGTTTTTTGTTTTTTTTGCTATAATGCAGGATGGGCTCCCAAAACCTATGGGTGATTTCCACATATACGCACAACACGCACACCCTTCCCCCAACCTAGAACACTGATTCCCTGGTCCAATCCAGCTCTATCACTTGCTTCCATTTCTACTTTTTATTTTCATCTATTCTCAACAACATGCTTAAAAACTTTCACTACTTGCTTAAAAACTTTCACTAGATGCCCAGCTCTCTCAGAACAAAAGTCACAGACTCCAAAATGACCGCCTGGCTTTACATAATCTTCCTGTTGCTACTTCTCCCTCCGTGAATGCTCTGATTTCCTCCCTTTTTATTCTCTCACTCACTCACCTTGTTCAGCGACTGTGTCTCCCTGTCCTTTCTTGAACACAGCAGGGTCGTTTTTGCCTCAGAAGCTTTCTTCAGCCTAGACCACTGTCCATCCAGGTGTACACAAGGCTCACATCCTTACCTTCTCAAGATGTTTCACCTTTCATCAGTTTATTTAGCAAAAAGCCTGCTTCTCCCAGACTTCTTGTCATCCTTATTATATTTCCTCCATATCAATGACAACCATATAATGCCCTTCATATTTTGCTTATGCATCCATTTTCTGTTTCTTCTCTACCATATCAACTTTGTGAGGGGAGGTGTTTTTGTTTCATTTATTCTTTGCTACATTCCCAGCACCTCAAACATAGGCAGGTGCTAAATGTGTGTTGCATGGTTGCATAATTCAAGTATTAATATTCTAAGGGATATCTGTCAACCACATAGAAAATCCAAACTCACTGGGAAATCCCCTCTATTAAATGGTCTTCAAGGTTGACATAAAATCACTCTAATTGGTTACTGAAGTTGAATAATATTTTTTAATATTTCCCAAATCATATTCCTTCTTGGTAATTTTTATCTGTTTGTTTCAGGAGTCCTTTCTCTTATTCTCATTAAGAATAAGCAAGGAGGATGAGGCATCTAGTTTCAAAAAGCGGATAATAACTACAAATAGAAAAATAAATTCATCATTCAACTTACAACTTCCAAAAGAAAAATAGTTGTATTTTTTCAAAACCGCTGCTTATACAATAGGTTTAAAGCTCAAGACCTTTAGATTGAGACTAATTAGGTACAAGAAATAAAGAAGTGACTTTTGTTTGGAATTTTTTTCAAAGGTCTCCATATATACAGTGTGAGGCAAAAGTAGGTTTATAGTTGTTTGTATAAAAAAGAGTAAAGTAATTAATAAATAATAACACAAGAATAAATGCTGTGTTTTGCATGCTCAAAGCTATAAACCTACCTTTGCCCCCACCCTATATAGGTGGAATCAGAGATTAGGATGAGCATTGAGCATGAAAAGATACAGGAGCAGACTGCCAGCCACCAACGCCACCACCACCATGGAAGACACAGAGATTGAGATTGATTATTTTTTGATGTGGAAGGAGGAACTATGAGTTAAGAAGCAACATGCTTAGATATAAGTATGGTCCCTGGCACAGCCTACCTTGCACCCTTTGGAGAAAAAATACCTATCATTGGGGAACAGTAAATATCTCTTAGATAGGTTAGAGGGTCTGTAGGCAGGAGGGACTTTTCTGACATCTTTCCGGAACATGGGAGAAAGCAGGCTTTCAGAGTGTCTCCAATTAACAAGTGGCAGCCCATGGTGTGAAGGAGATGTGGCAATTCCCCCTTGCATAGTGTAGGATGCAGAAGTTTCCAGAGGACACTGGCTGGGTGTTAGACAAATGGTGAGCTGACTGTGGAGAAGGGGTTGCAGTAGATGGTCCAAGCAAGGGATTCAAGCCAGTCTTGGGGGAAAATATGGCACAATTAAGCCTAGTCTACCAGGAAAAGGGTCTCATGCACAACATCAAAAGGAAAGAGAAAATCATTTATCTCAACTACAACTGCATCACAGTCAACATAGAAGACCAACAGGTGACATTTTCTAGTGGAAGTCTCTAAGAATCAGAGGCTGCACGCTGACCTGATGCCGCTTCCCATCATCATACCACACGTGGCCTTGACCTCACAGTCCTACTGAACTGAGGTGAAAGAGAAGGAGAAGGAGTGAGGGAAAAACACCAAAGTAGTATCTTCCCTAGAGAGTTGTCTTTAACCTAAAAGCAATAGATTTAAACTACAAGTGAGTGAGATAAATTCAGATGGCACATGAGCATTCCTTCCTTAAACAGAAATGGGTTCTCGTGAGCAGGCAATATTCCATTATGAAAAAAGAAAGTTATATTTTTACTCACCTGAGTCACAGTGCATAAATTTTAACTCCACTCACTCTATATGCAAGACCAGTGATTTATCAATGCTGAGTTTTACTGAGTAAAATAAAATTTCAAAAAGTTGCCAAGTGGCTAAGTATAAGACAGAAAGCATGAGGGGAAAAAAAAAGTTTCCTCTCATCCAAGGAAGCATGGTAAAAGTGATTCAGCTAAAATATTATAAAGCCAAATATGAAAAACAGTATGTGCTCTGCTTACAATAAACCACTCACGCCAACATAGTTATTTCCAAATGCTGTGTGGAATTCAATTTGCACAAAGACCCAAGAATAAAAACACACTTCATAACGTGCCCAGGAACTTTTGTCCTACATTTATGAAATCCTCAACGCTTATTCCCCATCTCTATCCAACTTGGAAGAACCATTTCCATTATAAAATGAATAACTTAACACAATTACTCATATTTGCTAATAGAGCAATTACATCTTATCCATTGTTTGTAATCATCTTAAATGCAAATAATAAATGGCTAAGCTATAGTTGTGCTGCAAATGGAAGTAAAGATGAGATTATTTTTTCAACCACATGTAAAGTGTAAGATTGAGAAGGCCGTGAGCTTTGCTTCAGTAAGTGTTAAAAGATCAAACGGGCTGGTCATGAGGTAAGCCGGATAAGTAGATTCACATTACCACATAGTATTGCTAAGACTTTCAACTTCTTAAGCCCCATTCTGTCACCTGTGAGTGGGTAAAGCACTAACTACAGGGGGTACAGAAATTATATACATAAACGCTGCGCTTTAACACACAGCTTGCCATTTTGTATGTGCTCAGTAAAGGCTGGCTAAACTTATCAATATTTGTAAGGACCAAATTCTTTTTTTTAAATAGATTTTATTTATTTTGCTATTACAGTTGTCCCAATTTTCTCCCCTTTGGCCCCCTCCACCCAGTACCCCATTTCCTCCAGCAATGACCCCCTTAGTTCATGTCCATGAGTCATGCATATAAGTTCTTTAACTTCTCTATTTCGTTTGTTCTTCTTAACATTCCCATCTATTCTGTAACCACCAATGTGTACTTTATTTTTCCTTTCACATCCAGACAATTGACCATTTAATTATTGCCTTCTGTTAGCTTCTCAAATCATATTAATACAAAGTTTTCTTTTCATTATTCCAAAATGCCCACATTAATTCATTTGTTTAAACAATTACTCTCTTAAGTAATATGAATTGCAATATTACCAAACACATGTAAAAATACATTTACATACATACATATTTTTACACATATTTAAAGTACATACTGGATTTTGAAGAACACAAAAATTTTAAATCTGCCAATAGCTTACATAATTATTACATGTTAAATGATAGTATTTTAGATATATTGTAGCAAAATTAAGCAGGTTTTTCTTTTCTGTAATACTTATTTTAATCTGGAATGCTGTCTTTGTGTTTCTATATCACAGAAATGGTGTATTGCAGAACTGACTTTTGTGAAAGTTGTCCTAGAGACAGTGCCAAACCCATAACAAAAAATAAATTTGTTTTTTGAGTCAGATCCTCCCCATCCAATAATACAACTCAACTTTATTTTAAGCTACTAGAACTACAACTTATTCTTTTTGGAGTTTTGCATCTTAAATAGTAGATTTACATATTTATTTATTTATTTAGGCTGTGCACAGGTCTTACTTCTTTCAATACCCTCTGTTTTTCCTCTATATGTGTTTTACAAGTTGAAGCCATGAAATAATGCACTTGCAGTGCTCTGCCAGTTTCTAGAGTAGATATTGTTATGTCTACTAAGTTGAGGTAAAAAATAAAAATCCCTAGGATTTAAATAATTTTGTAGGATAGTATTCTAGCTATTTTTTAAACTTGTGATTAACTTCCTACGAAGTCCTAAAATAACCCCTGAACTATTTAAGAGTCTGTTGAGGTAGAGATTAGGTACATTCAAATTTCAATAATAAAGTTTACTAGAGCATTAATTCCTTTTCCCAAGCATCTTCAGGTTGGGGGCCTTCATAACTGGAAATGTATATTTCCATGATTTAGTTGAAAGAAACCTCATCTAATTTACAGGCTAATATGAGAATATATATTATTTATGTACACAAATCCTATAGTTTAGTAGTTTGCAACTTCCATCCAAATTCTCAACATCTTTTCTAATCTAAAGATTGACTGATTTCACAACACACCCATGACCAGTTGGTTGCTATTTAAAACATAAATTGCTAACAAAATCTATATATTACACACCCACAAATAAACACATATTTTGTAACACTAAGAAAGATAGCATGGCTTCTATGTAATATACATCCACATTTTATTACTTTTTTCCTTCTTCCTTAACTGCATTCAATTTTTCTGAGTGATGGCAAGTAGCCTGATTTCCCCATATTGTGAAATGATTCCAATCTAAGAAAACTTAACCTGCAGTATGCAGATACAATATACAAAATTGTACCTTGTTTAGTAAAATCTATTTATAACAAGATCACTTTAAAGCATTCATAAGTTAAAGTTGGTTCTTATCCATTCTGCTGCCCTATGTCTTTTGATTGGTGCATTTAATCCATTTACCTTTGCACCTATGTTCCTGTCTGTCTGTTTCTTCATCTTCTTAAAGCAGACCCTTTAGCCTCTCTTGCAATGCTGGTTTAGCGGAGATGTATTCTTTCAGACTTCTTTTGTCTGGGAAGCTCCTTATTTCACCTTCCATTTTGAATGATAGCCTTGCTGGGTAGAGTATTCTTGATTGCAGGCCTTTGTTTTTCATTGCTTGAAATAGTTTTTGCCATTCCGTTCTGGCTTGTTGTGTTTCTGCTGAGAAATCAGCCAATAACCTTATGGGAGCCCCATTGCATGTTATTAGCTGTTTCTCTCTTGCTGCTTTTAGGATTCTCTCCTTATCTTTGAAATTTGCCATTTTCATGATGATGTGTCTTGGAGTGGGCCTGTTTGGGTTCATCTTCCTTGGGACCCTCTGTGCTTCCTGAGTTTGCATGACATTTTCTCTCCTCAAGTTAGGGAAGTTTTCTGTCATTACTTTTTCAAAGAGGTTTTCTATCCCTTGCTCCTCATCTTCTCCTTTTGGTATCCCTATGATATGGATGTTATTACGTTTTATGTTGTCCTGCAGCTCTCTTAAAACCTTTCCATTCTTTTTCAGTCTTTTTTCACTTTGTTGCACTGCCTGGGAATTTTTTTCTACATTGATCTCCAGCTCAATGGTCCAATCCTCTGCTTTCTCTAACCTGCGTTTGATTCCTTCTACTGTGTTCTTCAATTAAGAAATGGTATTCTTCATTTCCTCTTGGCTCTTATTGATGATGTCTATGCCCTTTTTAATGCTGGTGTAGTTCTCAGTAAGTTCCTTGTAGCTTCCCTGGAGTCCTTTATAGTTCTCCTGGAGTTCTTTGTAGTTCCCCTGGAGTTGTTTGTTGTTTTCTTTGAACTCACTGACCTCATTGAGCTTCTCTGTGATCATTATTTGAATTCCATGTCTGATAGGGTGCTTGCCTCTATTTCATTTTGCACTCTTCCTGGGGATTCCTCCTTTCCATTTGCTGAGGGTTGACTTCTTTGTCTCCTCATTTTAGGTGACTCTTTTTTGTGCTGCTTCTTAGATTGGTCTAGGACCAAATTCTCAACAGAACCAATTAGAAGCTCACTCCTAACAATATTTTCTCTCCATAAACTTTTTTCTCACAATTTCCCATATCACTTACCCCATTCACTTTCCTATGCAATTGCAACACTCATATGTTCCAAACCAAATTAATGTACTTTTAAAACAATAACCTCTTTCAGCGTTGAGACCTTTGCTCAAAGACTCAGAAACTTATTCACTCTCACCATAGCCACTTGTGATGAGTGTAAATTCTAGAAAATGACCAGCCAGTGTTAGGACATAGTCTTCAATAAAAAACTGAATAAAACCCTTTGTGCTCAGGGGATACAGAAACCTTGTGCAATGTGTACTTTATTCTAAACATATAAACCAGAAATGGAAAATGTTTGGTATGATTTCTCTATTGTGTGCTAGATCATTTGCTTATTCTAGGTCTCAACTTCCCCAGTTGGAAAATAAAGGCCAATTTTAAAAAATGACTGAATAATTTCCATTTGCCCCTGCTGATCATTCCCATATTATGTGCCATAGGAGAATGACCTTAAGAGCTATTGCTGGGCCACCTGGCTGACAGGAGGCACTGGCAGGAGTTACAAGGCTAGATGGAGGGAGAAAACAACATTTTTCTCTTTTTCCCCTTCCCATCTGCCTTTCTCCCAGGCATGTTAGTGGTGACCACATTCCACTGTATGTTCTTACAACTCTTCTACTCTGCTTCCCCATGACTATGGCTCCCTCTTTATTCTGGTCACCACATTCTCTCCCTGTCCATTCAGGACTAGAGCAGACAATTGCACAGTTGCTGGTTCCTCATTGCTTACTGTTTTCCTTTAACTCTGACAACAACCCTTGGAAAAGCCCTTCACTTAATGCACTTCTATTCCTAATTGAATGTGCCATGTCTGCTTCCAGGAGCTACTCATCCGAAAATCTACATCGAGACAATGTAGAAAATGACATGAAATGAAATCATTGAAAATGCCCCATCTGGGGCCTGTTGCACAGTAAGGTAATCAGTGAATATTTGCACAGCCCTCCCCAAGAAACAGCATTTCTGCACAGCACTTTTGTGATGTGATTCTTTCCTGCGTAGGTCATGTCTTAGTTTACACAGGTAGGCAATCATAGATAAGCTTCCAAGTAACTGATTTTTGTAGGATGTCTCTTTTAACCTTCTGGCATACAATCCAGGTCATTC
Organism: Noctilio leporinus; assembly: GCA_004026585.1. Classification (NCBI taxonomy): domain Eukaryota; kingdom Metazoa; phylum Chordata; class Mammalia; order Chiroptera; family Noctilionidae; genus Noctilio; species Noctilio leporinus. Next base: position 72,938 of record PVIW01003549.1, read on the forward strand.
TCTATAACAGAATACTACTAGCAGGTGGTTATGATATTTCTCATTAGACCTTTCTTTACCAACTTGCCTATATTGAAGCCTTTTCATTTTTCCTCCAAAAGTCTATTCATCCCAGCCCTTGAACCCCATGACTGTTCTCCGAACATCAAGAATCATTCAGCAGACAATGAGGGGCCAAGAATATCCAGTTTTCCAGGAGCTGCTTGCCACACTAAAAATCTAATCAGTCTAATCCATTTTCCTAATGCAGTCTGGTGAGCTGTTGCTATGGTCTATATCAATATTAGTATGTTTGTTTCATTTCGTTCTGTTTTTCCCTCCATGGGGTATTTCAGCTATTTTTATGTGTTCTAAAAATAAAGAGCCTGGTGTATGAGTATGTATCATACAGCAAGGAGATATGACAAATTAGGAAATATACTGTTCTCTGCTTGCGCTCCCCTATCATCTTGATCTTAGAGATGGCACTATTTTATAAGGGAGGAGGGAATTTAACTAATGTCTTATAGCATAACTCTCAACACTTTCAAAATGGCTCTTTCCTGGAATTGAAATCAGTTCCTTTAGATAACAATATAAATTTCCATATAAATGACAATTACATAGATTTTTGATAACCTTTACACATGTTCACTCTCTCCAATGTGATCCCCATGAATTATCCTTGAAAAGCAGTCATTAATATTCCTGTTTTACAAATAAGAAAAATGGCCCTGGCTGGTGGCACAGTGAATAAGGCACCAGCCTGTGAACCCAAAGGTCACTGGTTCAATTCCCAGCCAGGGCATGTAACCAGGTTGCAAGCCAGGTCTCCAGTTGGGTCTGTAGCTGGGAGCAGGTACAAGGCAACCATACATTAATGTCTCTCTCTCTCCCTCTCTGCCTCTTTCCTTTCCCCTTTTCTCTGAAAATAGTAAATAAAATCTTAAAATAAATAAATAAAAATTTAAAAATTAAAAAATAGTAAAACTGAAATTTAGTGTATTATATCACTAAGTTCATGGCAGAGACAGGGCTCTAAATCAGATTTTTTTTTACCTCAAATTGCATTCTTCTTTGCTCAGGAACTAACTATTCATGAAAAATGCACAAGGCGTTGAATTAGGCCTGGGATGAGGTTTGGCATACACACACAAAAATAAGATAGAGTGTCCATTCCATTAGGAGTTTTAGTTGCCTTGAAAACAATCTATGGTAGAGGTATATATGGGGTTAGACATATTAACAAAGCTCTATGGAATTCCACAGGAAGTAAAGATTTCCCAGAGGATTCATAGCTGACTTCAGTCTTGGTTGGCAGATACAAGTCCTTCAGAGGCAGCCTGATAAAAGATTTTCCTTCATCTATTAACTACATGAGGGGACCCCCCACAAAAAACAAAATTTATTTATTAAAAATTGTGTTTATTCTTACATGTTTAAACTTCAGTCACTTTCAAAGCACCCTCTATTTGATACAATATGCCTATCAAGATGTTTTTTCACTGCTCAAAGCAGTTTTTGGACTCTCAATTTTGATGCCTTTTTAATGCTTCTGCTGTTTTTTGTTTCAACTCTTCCACATAGGCAAAATGTTTCCCTTTAAGGACTTTTTTCATCTGGGGAAACAAAATAAAAGTCACTCGAGGCCAGATAGGGTGAATAGAGAGGGTGGGGCACAAGGGTCATGCTGTTTTTGGTCAAAAATTGCTGAACACTCAGTACAGTATTGGCGGCGCACCCATAAATTACCTATCATGAAACAGGCAAACATGTTGCAAGTCTTCAAATAAATAAATCACTGAAGCTGAACACAGCCTCTCACAACAACACCAGCTGGTACACTGATACAGGTGGGTTCCTAGAATACTCACCTAGCAAGGGAAGCCTGTGCTACAAGAGGCCCACCCTTCAGAAGATGATTTTGGGAATTTGGGGTCTCCCCTCATAATGTACCTTTCTGTCTTTTAACTCAGGCTCAAGTCCCATCTACTTTTGAGAATTTTTTGAGGAAGGGACTACTAGAAAATACAAGAATTCTAATTCTTATGAACATACATTTCCATTTCCTAAAATGGGACTCATTCCAAATGCATACAGAAACACTGAGCCCCTAATCAGTAATTAAACTTTATTCCTTAAAGAAATGGTCTATTTGTTCTGAAATATGGAAGCCAATTGTCATATGTGGTTATTTATATTTAAATCAGGTAAAATTAAAATTAAATTAAATTAAATTAAATTAAAATGTTAACTTCTCTGTCACCCTAGTGACATCTAAACTGCTAATAGCCACATGTGGCTAGTGGGTACCAAATTATACAGAGCAGGTATAGAACATTCCCATCACTTAAAAAAATTCTATTGAGCCCTGACTGGTGGCACATTGGATAAGTCGCAGGCCTGCAAACCCAAAGGTCGCTGGTTCAATTCCCAGCCAGGGCACATAACCAGGTTGCAAGCCAGGTCTGTGGCTGGAGGCAGGTGAAAGGCAACCATATACATTGATGCCTCTCACCCTCTCTGCCTCTCTCCCTTCCCCTCTCTAAAAATAATAAATTTTTTTTAAAAACTTTAAAGTTCTATTGAAGAGCACTGGTATATGTTTGAAATCCATTTTGCCTTAAATTGTTGAACCAAAGAAACACAGGTTCATATCATAAAATTATAGAGAACCATTAAGATATGATGACAAATTAATCTAGATTCACTCATTTATTTTTCTGTGTGGATTTAACTAATATGTATTAAGTGCCTATTACAGGCCAGGCATTATACTTGCAGTAGAAGATATATTGAACAAAAGAGACATAATTCTGATCTCATTCATCTTAAAACCTAGAGGGAATACTGACAATAAAATATGTAATTTTAATAGACTATGATTGAATACTTACCCCTACCTCCAATTTTATTGCAATCACAACAAATGACAACTTTCTAATATTTGCATATGCAAAGAGGAGCAGGTATGTCTGTGTCCTGAGTGATTACTGTCTTTCTAAATCTCATAAACCTCCGCTAACTAAAAAAAACAAAAACAAAGGCAAAAAAACCTTTTCTACATTTCTGTAGGTTTCTGTTTTTTCTGTTAGTTGATTAATAAGCACTTAAGTGTCTTTACCTCACATAGATTTAAATGCAAATTTTTCAAACGTGGGTGCATTTTGTAAAATGTAATAATAGGTAAGTAAACAGCCTTTCAGGTAAGATTTATGATAGAATCAAAGATTTATGATACAATCAAACCTTGTATCTAGGGACATAAGAGAAAATAGCAGTCAATGAGAATCCTAAAAAAAAAAAAAAAGTTTGAAAATCAGCCTTTGGTTGGGTTGGTTGAAAATCATCCTAGTTGGTGGAGGACCAGTCCTTATCTTTAGCTATTTACGCTGAACATTTCTCATAGGAGGAAGTACTAGTTCTAACCCACCACCTTAGTGTAGTGAGCTGGGTCCTGATTACTCTCTCTTGGCATTGTTTTAAGAGCTAAGTTCTACAGAGGAGTCAGGAGAAAGAACAAGGAAATACCCATATAAAAGCAAAAGTGTATTTGCCAAGATTCTGAAGAAAATACTAATTTTGAGTAACAGTGAACACATATTCTTGCATTAAAAAATAACCTCAAATTTAAGACTGTTAAATAAAATGTTTCCAGATACAAATCTTCCCTGGACTAAGAGTGTGTCTGTGTGTATGTTGAAGGAAAGTTGACTCAATATTATTCAAAATATAATGGGAATATCTTTAAGCATTCACCATTTAACTGTAAGTCACATCATACTCTATCAACTCTCAGCTGATCCAATCTGTATGCATATATGGAACCTACCTGTTCCCTTTAGTCTTTTGAGTATGGGATTCTTGATTTATAATGATTCTAACAATTTTTTTATATGTAATATTCACCATGTGTCTTCAACATGGATTAGACAAAATGGAAAGGGAGTTTTCCTATCTAGGCCTGAAGTGACAGTATATCTTGTTCACCATTTTCCCCTCATCACTAGCAAAATGCATTATAAATATGTATTTGCTACATAAGTTAAGTCTGAATGAATAAATGAATGATGAATAAATGAATGAATGTTTAATAATAATCATTGCATTTTAGGCACATGCCATTGTTGAGGCTTCTTTGTGTTACTGTATTATTCATTCAAACACTGTGTAAAGGAAGAAAAAATTGTGGACTTTCTCACACAAAAGAAACTGCAACCCTCACCTTCTTGGAGCTGGATGTGAGGAGACCTCTGAATTCAGGGAAGTCAGGGGTTGGGGTTCTGGGCTGGAAGTGGGAATAAGCCAACATTACCAAGTGAAGACCAGTTTCCCACATCAGCACAGTACTGAATGGCAAGAGGTTCATTTAAGGGTATCATCTCTTTCAAGTTACACATAGAAAAAGGAAATATAACTGGGATTTGTTAAGTCATTTTATCTTGTTTTCTATATCTCAGGGTGCATTTCATTAGGGCTTTACTTCAGCACTAAAAAGAAAAAAAAAGAAAGAAAAAGCCTTGCAGAACCAGAGGAGTCTGAGCATCTATCTATTAGAAGCAAAGTTATGAATTGTGATTCTTTATCCTGGCTCAGCCTTTTCTACTCAGATAACTGAATAGGCTAAAAATGCACACACAATTAAAAAGAAAAGCATCTTAAAGGGCATATATATATAAAGTGAAATCTTTACACTTTTTGAGCAGAAAGATGGCCTGTGATGTTTTATCAGCGTTATATCTACCTATTGAGGAGTCAGAAAAATTGCTGTAATATTGATTCCAATGCTTGCTATCAATCCTACCTCTTCAGTGAACTAGCAGCGAAATGGTGCAGAAGCATTTCCCACCTATCTTATTCTTTCTATTCCCATCCCTCTCTCTTTTCCGTACTCCTGACTGGGCAGTTGTCCAAAGTCACAATGAGCTCAGGAGAATGTGCAGAGAAAGATCGGGAATTACTGTCTGGTTCTCATAATTCTTTAATCATTACACCTTGACATAGTTTCCATAGTTTGGTAATTTAAACTTTGGGCATTCACCTAATCCCAAGCAGTAAGACAGTTGGGTCTGCTGGGCAATTAATCATTTCCACATTATATTCTCCACAAAACAGTATCAGAAACAAAGGAAAAAGAGCCATCCCAACCTGGCATTTATGTGCAAATAATTGGCCGGGCTGGGCTAGGCTTTTTGTTATTGTGGAAGATAGTGGCCCAGGCTCAGGTTTATTAATATATGCTCTTTAGACAAATAGACTTCTTGTCCCTCCTGAAGCCCTGAGAAATAACAGAAGCATGCCTCACTTTTCTTGTTCATTTCTTCCCACCACAGCCTCTTGCACATAAGCACTCATTGTCCAGAAATACTGATTTTGATCTTCTACTTTTAAGCACCACAGACTGCCTACAGCTTCAAAACTCCATGTTGCTTTGCTTTCTGCTCAATATGCTCAGTGGGAGAAATGTGTCATCGGAGTTGCTGCTGTTGGAGAAATACAGAGATCTCCTCTCCCCTCAGTCCCCGAAGCATCTGTTCCCTGGACTTCTGTTTATTTTAATGAAACATGCCATCTGCATTGTGTAGGCTTTTACATTCGGTAGGAAGTGGAGGAGGGAATCCCAAAGAGGAATCCATTAGCCACATAATGACCTTTAGTGCTTTTTCACATGTGACTCATAGACCAAGTCCTTCTGACCACCTGTGGCCATGACCATGGGTGCAATTTTAGAGCAGGGCAAACTCAAGTTCTAAACAGGCCACATTTCATTGGGTGGTGACTCACGGCCTGCTCCTCTGTTTGGAAAATGTACATATTGCAGACATGGTTTTTCCTCTGCCTTAATGGATGGTGCATGAATCAGAATCCTTTTAGACACAAAGGACTAAAATCCAACTCTATCAAGCTTACACAAGATAGAAGACATATAGATGAGAAATTCTAAGAGTGAATCCTCATCCATGACTGCCTCCAGGGGCAGAAATATTGTCAGAAGCCAGCCTCTCCCCAACTCTCAGCTCAGGGTACCTTGCTGTCGGCTTCCACGCAACCAGTTCTCCCCAGGTGACCAGCTTCCTGCCATTAGTTCACATCTCACCTGCTCAGCAGCCCTCATTTGGATCCTCCCAAGTAACTGAATCTGTTAGTACAGAAAGTGGAAGAAGGCAGTAAAATACACTTTCTTTGTGGATTCTGAAGTATGTATTCAAAATTGTGCTGACAAATTAGGAAGGGTTCAGAGACAAGAAAGTAATTAGGATGGGCTAGCTACAGAAAAAAATATATTCAAATATTGTTACTGTTTAGCTCCAAAATCATGCTGGTTTATACATTTCATGCACTCGACCGAGGTATACAGTTGTTGTTTTGTTTTTAAAGAGAAAAAAATCGTTTAGATGAAATTTGCATTTCAAGTGTTCTTAGCCATAATCCAATTTAATCTTCCAAGGGAATTATAAAGCATGAGATGGGGAATCAGAAATACTCTACTGTGGCAAAGTTAGCCTTGCTTGGCCTTGATTTTTTGTTTTATTAATAAAATGGAGAGCAGTGTGACTGTTCTATGGCACTGTTGAGACAATCAAATGAAATAATCCAAATAAATCCTTGGCCGATAAATAAAGCTCAGTAATTGTTAGAAGCCTCCTCAAACTTCTTTCTGTTACAAATAAACTGTATAGGTCCCAGAGAGATTATCCCAGTTGTCCGTGTCCCAGAGCTGGTCAGTAGAGCTAAGAAAAAGGATCTGTGATTCCTCATAGGTGCTGGGTAGTTTGTATGTTTCCTGAGAACCAGACATATAGATTTGTAAGAAATTAAGTCAAAATAATTTAAAGGATAAAATAATATGTGTATTTATTATCAAGACAATACAGTGGTGGAAAAGGACAGGGGCTGGAGAATCTCCATGTACAAAGGAATTCATTTGGAGCTAAAATTGATCCTGGCTATCCAAAATCTGCTCCTCACTCAGCAAACTCTATCACCTACACCTGCCTTTTCAGGGCACAAAGCACATACCACCTAGAATCCAGATGTTTAGTCACGGCCTTACTTCGGAACAGATCTCCTAGGTTATCAGTGTTAATAATTCTGCTTCTATTGGCATTATCTTTGCAAGTGAGTATATTTAGTGTCACAAATAATTAGAAGCCAAATTCTTTGCAGGTAGGAGCTGGATATTAACTTCCTGGTATCATCATACATCATAATATATATCACACACTGATAGATGATGAAGTATTCTCTTAGAGTGCTATACACATAGCAGGCACTGGGGTTACATTTGTTTTAAGTGAATATATAAATGCATGAATAAATAAACAAACTAATAAAAGAAACCCACCTGCCTCTAGCCAAGTGCCTAGGAGAGATGATTATATACTTTTATATCATTCTAGTCTCTGAAAGTAAAATTCTGATTTATACTGGCAGATTCAAAATATGTGAAAGGACATCCAGACTCAGCAAATCTCAACAGAGGCACTCATTAGCTTATAGGAAGAGACCAGGGACTTCTAACCTGGGTCAGTTGAAGTAGGCATAAAGCAGAGGCCCAGCAAATTCACAGGTGTAAGCGATTTCATAATCCACAAGATAACCTAATAGATCTTTCCCACCGGTTATTGCTCTAAGGGAGGGTTCTTCCCTTGAAACCACAGATGACTAACTTGAGAGAAGCACAAGCACGACTGTGTAAACCAGCCATGCATCCCTGGTGCCAGATTGCTACAACTGAAAAGGCAGAAAGTACATTCAAGAAAACCCATTTAATTTCCGTAAAACATCTCTTCTTGTAACTTGCTCCTTGAAGGGGAGACCACAGTGAGAAAATCCCTAAGTCCCAGGCTTCAAGCCTCAAGTGCAAATAGCACCAAGCATAGATCTACATGGAGGAGCCGTAGAAGACGGGGGGATTCCAGAGCACTGCCTGGAGTCAGTCTGGAGAAATGAAAAGGATAAACAGCAAAAGCACCAGCACTTGGGAAATGAAGTTCAAGTTAGAAGGTACCATGACAGAGGCATTGTAGAAATCACAAATGTCTTAGGAGCCAGTATTTACATTTATAATTCACCTCAGACTGAGCCTGTTTAATCTCAGGTTGGTTACTTCATTCCTCTGAGCATCAGTTCCCCTTATAAACTGAGGACAGAATCCCCTATTTCTCAATGTTGCCCAAGTAGGGCACGTGGTCATTCATTAAGTGTATCCGGCATATACTAGCACCTTCTTAAATTCAATTCCTTTCTGGCTCTTAATGTGGAATGGTGAGAAAACCCATGAAATGCACGAATTGAAGCAGATCAGGAGTTTAGAGCTGAGCTGACCATGAAAACAGAAGCCTTCTCCCTACCCTCCAGAAATGAGGCTCCCATGTAGCTTTAAGTTGTTTCAAGAAAAGCACAATGCAGAAGACTAGACAGTGTTGTAATCAGCTTATTGTTAAATGTGTTAACACTGAAATAAGGACCTGTGATTCAACCACATTATCAAACACCATTCCATAGTAAAATTCACACAGTGTTCTTCAAATAACACCATGGCAACTGCCCAAGAAACATCATTTAGAGAAAAGACAAAACTTGCATGACAGTTTATGCAATATAAAACTAGTTATTTAAACAAAAAAAATTTGCCTTGGCTGGTGGCACAGTGGATAAAGTGCCAGCCTGCAAACCCATAGGTCGCTGGTTCGAGTCCCAGCGTTGCCAGGTTGCAAGCCAGGTCTCCAGTCAGATCCATAGCTGGAGGCAGGTGAAAGGTTGTTGTCTCTCAACTGTATGTTGATGTCTCTCTCCCTCTCCGCCTCTCTTCCTTCCTCTCTCTCTGAAAATAATAAATTAAAAAATCTTAAAAAATTCTTTTGTTTTTATGTCCTTGTTTATGCATCTTCATGTATAATAAATCTAAACTATCTGAAAAAAAAAACAACAGTGTTTTTCTTTGGCAAAAGAACTATGGTTTGGACACAGGGAGAGGGAACAGGGGGAACCCAGCATTTCTATTGATTGCTGCTATGTTTTACAACGAAATCTTGCTCATGTATTAGTTTTATAACAATGAGAAGGAAATGAAGGTGAGCAATCTTCACGCAGAGCTTGGCTGGGGTAGGGGGCATGGCCCAAGGGGAGGGGAACAGCCCCAAGGCCCCCGTCAGTGTGTATGTGACCATCTCTACTGCCTGTCAGGTGTGAAAAGGGCCATGGAGGCTGGGCCAGGCCCTGTCTATTCCAAATGATACAAACCAATCACCTTATAGCAAAAAAATATCCTTTCAAATGACATCCCATTTCTCTCTTACCGCTAAGCCCAGTACAACCAAGTGCCTGCCTTTCCCAACCTTGGCCAACCTTGATATGTCTTCTCTGTTTTTTCCTTCCAGTAAAACCATCAGAAGTCTCTTTCATTACCTTCCCTTTCCCCCCACCCAGAAAGAGAACTGCTGAGCAGAAAGCAGCAGGCGTTCTGCTCTGATCTCAGGCCTCTGCTTCCTGACGGCTAAGCCAGGAGAGGTGAGGGAGAAGCTACTCAAATTAATTATAAATAAAAATAGGGCATTTTACTGTGTGCGTGCATGCATGTGTGTATGTATGTGTGTGTGTGTGTTGTGTGTGTGGGAATCTGAGGGAGAAAAGAACACAAGACCCTAATCTTAAATGATTCATAAATAAGTAGCTGTAGTATTTAGTTACGTTTTATTGAATAAAAAGCTTTTAAGTTCATTTTCTTTAGCACTGATAGTGGTTGTGCAAGAGCACGATGGAAGCTTCAGGAAAACCTGTGTCATTATTAAATGTCTATCAGCACTTTATGGGCTACAAACAAAAAGGGGGGGAGGGGCATTTCCTTGTTTCTTCATCCAAAGTGAGGCACGAGTTTGGCACTTGTCTCCCCGGCTGAATCTGCAGCTGGGGATGAGCTCTGAATCGGGCATGAAGGGGAGCAGGAAAGAAAACACAAACTGGAATCATAAGTAAATCCTCAGTATTGTTGATGCCATTCTAGATATTGTTAGCGAGGCACAGACAATATCAGTCATGTTGACAAGCCCCTTCTGTTCACGGTCACTGCCTTCTCATTGACGGCTTCAATCACATTCAAGACGAGGAAACAGACTCCTTTATATCCCCATATATCCAAAAGTTCCCCTCTCTCTTTTTCACTTTCTTCTAACTTTAAAAAATTATGGAGCAGAAACAAACTGGCAAAAAAAAGGAAAAGAAAACAGCAAGATAACTGAATAAGGCCCAAGTATTTAATTAAAGAGCTAGAGCTAAAGCAATCTCAACTGAGAACTGGGTACATGGTGAAAGATTCCCAATGAGGCAGTATCTTCCCACTAAGAAAGGAAATAATTGGTTTTTAAACTCATGGTTTTGCCCTAAGTGATGTTGACTGCTTAGAATACATGTAGTGTCTATGTGGTAATGAAGCAGATGCCCATAACTCTTCAATAACCAGTAAAACAAAAACTATAATCAACTAGAACTACTTGAGGGTTAATTGTTAAAAGTTGGTTCAAACAGAGAATGTTGAAATGAATAGATGGAGAGTCACAAGGCAGAGAATGTGAAATATGTCTAAACTTATTCTATACCCTAGCAATTGCCCAGAGCCTAGCACCTGAAATACACTTAATAAAAACAATGTGTAGTAAATTAGTATCAATATTTACACAAGACTCTGGTCCATCCAGAGTTGAAGATGATGTTATCACCAGATAATTTTTAGAATATTCAATTCAACTCAGAATATAGGATATAGCTTTGTGTTTAAATTTGGGGGCCCCAAATAAGGGTTTATCAGCTAGATGATTTGGGCACATTATCCTGTCTAAGCTTCAGCTTCCTCTCTTCTGAAATGGAGAAAATTAAAACTGATCCATGGAGGTTAGAATGAGGATTAAATAATACAATGCATGAAAACTTTACACTACGCTTTAGTGTTGGTGTGCTTACAGAATATGTCATTCTTGTACTTCAATGTTGAATGTCCAACCAAGGAGAGACGCGTACAGCTAGCCTCAACATGCATGACATGTCCCGACGCTAGAGTTCTAATCTGGACCACTGTCTGCAATGCAGACATCCCTCAATTAAATGTACCTCATTTGTCTTCCCTCTGCAAGTCTGACTCCAATGGTAGCATTAGGTAGGTAACAAGAAACATAAAACAAATAAAGTCTGGTCAACTTTGAAATTTATGTTTTTCTCCCTGTCTGGTGCCTTTAAGCTAGATCCAAAGGGTTCATAATGAAGTATGGAAAAGAGAAAAGGAAGGTAAGTGTACCATTAATATTTTTCCTGGCAGCTGGTAGCCACTTGGTTTCCAGCACTCGTCTGGTTACTAATACAGGCAGCACCAAAAACACACATCTAAAAAGGTAACCTAGCTTAGAAGTCAGTATCCAGCAACGTCAAGAGTTATAGCAAACTCCCTACCCCCTACCCCCAAAAAGAGAGAGAGAGAGAGAAAGGGAAGAAGAACTTCCAAGCATCCCAAATCGACTAACCAGCCAGCCAACGTATGATAGATGCAATTTTCCCCGCACAGACTCACAGAGCTGACAGCACTGCGCCAACCTGATGAAGGCAACTGTCAGCCGTTTAGGTCAGCTCAATGCATCTGCGGAGAGCTGCATTCTCCCTACTGCCCACCTCTCCCAGCTTCTCAAAGCAAAAATGCCTATTTCCTTTATTTCCAGAAAGGCTTGGAAGCTTTACCAATGTGCTCAGCCAGAAATTTGCACAGATGAGCGCGGTATCTGGCCAGCTCCACGTGAAAATTGCCTTGGTCATGCTGTTGGAAATTGGGAATAACCCAAAGCATCCCACCTGGTGGCACTTGCTCTCACTGCAACGGTTTCCTTAGAAATGGCAGAACCAAGGGCCTGCCTCTCTGGACCTCCCTGTAATTACAGACAACTGACATCGAGCTTCATTCAAGCTTGCTAGATCTGCTGGATTTTATGTTACCGATCCAGTATTAATCAATCATAAACTAATGATTAACCAGAGTAAGTCCATTCACTCATCCCTGAGTAGCGCAGCATGATTCACATTAAGCTGGACTGCCTCCAAAATTAACAACTAAAGGACCTACATACAATGACACAAGATTCGATATAAAAATCATCAGCATGAGAAAATCTACTGGTATCTAATAAGCCGATGCTAAAGGTTTTGTGTGGGGGTGGGGTGGGGCTGCTTATTTATTTATTTAGGTCTTTCCTGATCAAACTATAGCCATTTCACAAAAACATGTCACATAGTCCCTAGGAGAATCTTTAGCAACCAAGCAGGACCCTCCCTTCGGTTTATGGAAGGGGAAAAAATGGAGTGCTCTCAAGGGTTAAGCCCATTAGTCACCACTTAATATTTGCAAAGCTGGACCTGAACCTTAGCATTCACTGGGGGTGATGGTCTCCCTTCCCCAACAACCCTGGAGCTTATTTTGCAAAATGAATGAAGAGACCCATGATTTGTTCCTTTCTTAGAAATTGCTCGTTAGTGCTACACAAATGTGCCCTCCACGTAAGTCAGGTAGTTTCAGTCAGCTCCCTGGTCCCAAGAAGCAGCAATACCTCAAACTCTGGCAAGACTTCCCCGCCTGTACCTACTCTGGGAACAAATAGCCTGCTGTTCACCTGTCTTCCTGGCAGTGACTATACCACTTTTGTGGACAAAATGTGCTTAATGTGTTTGACTATGGGCTAAATCTCTGAAAATTTGGCAGTTGAGGCAGCATCAGAAGGCTAGGAAGCTAATAAGAATAGTGAACAAAGGGGAAAATAGGCTTTTAGCCAACTTGAAATTCAGTGTTTCTTGGTCATAACAGGAAAACTAATTCAGTGCCACAGACATCTGGCTGCTTGTACTTAACTGGACTGCTTGCGTTTTCTTTTTGTTTGTTTTATCCCCTCCCCCTACCCACTATCTTTCTTTCTTTCCTTGGCCTGCTAATAACCAGAATTTAATGGGATTTTAACATTCCCAGCCAGGTGGCATGCATGCCCAGCTCTCACAGAAAGGTAATTGACCATGATTGTATGAAACCATCATTATAGGAAATGCTTCGGGTCCCAGAAGAGAGGCGGTATACCAATGCTTTGAAATTGGAGTGTTTCTTCCTTTGTCCCAAAGGTGATTTGCCAATAAACTAACATGTTGGCAATGTCTATAACACATGATTAAACATGAGTCAATCTGATTAAATGCCTACTTAAGGTCTCATTCATCTCTGCTTGGTTTTATGATCTCTGCTTTGGCCTACGTGTCCTTTTCTTCCTTTCTGACATCCCTTGAGTCTTGTATTCCTCTCCATTTTTAGCTCACTTTTAAAAAGTGAAATTAAATAAAAACACTTGGAGTGTCAGCCTAGGAAAAGCTGACTTCTCAGGCGTCTAGGGCATATATGGTCAGCATCTTTAAAAACGTTCTTGTACCACTGAGAAGATGGAAGTCCTTAAACAAGAAAAGTCTTAGGCAGACAGGTATATCCTTTATTAAAATTCCTGAAATCTAGATCATAATCACATTTTAATGAGAAAGGAAAAAATGTAACCTCCTGTTGACCTGTAAGAAAGAAGAGCCCCTGCAATCTTCTGCATTCCAATCATTTGCTCTAAGCCATTTTCAGCCTCTGGAATGAAGTAAGAAATCTTTCCCTGAACATGGAGAGATCCTGCCTCCAGCCTCATATGGAAACACCAAGGACAGGGGACATACTGGTTCTGCTCATCTCTGGGACACTTCTTTTGATGGATGTGGATTTTATCTCCTCTAATTGTGGGCATTTCCCTGTATCACAGTTATGAGGGAGGACCTGTGACCTCAACATAATTGTATTAATGAATCAATTCCAAGCAGAAGCAACGCAGTCTGTCCATGACAGAGAAAACAGTCAATAAGATTTGTTAGGAACTACTGAACAAATTGGGAGAACACCGGAAGCACCCTGCTTGTCATAAATAGCAACAGCAAGGGATGAGTGACCGACATAGTACCATTGGACGGTAGTCTTCCCTCACCCGACCCGCTCATCTGAGTCCAGCAGCTGTTAACATGATTTACAGATCTTTGGTGGCTCTGGCAGTGAAGGAGGTGCCACCCTCAATCCTGTTTGTGACAGGCTAATTATTCAGAGGAGATGTGTAATTGCAAAAAATGCCCATGGTACATTGGCTTCTCAAGGAAGGTGGCTGGTAATGAGCCAGATCTTACCAGGTAAAAAGAAATTAACTGGGTCTGATTCTATGTTACCATTCAGGACATATTATTTTCATTATATCTCCTGGAACAATGAATGCATTTTTGCTTGCTTATGACTCCCTTTGCTTCCAGAGCCATACTTTAAATTCTAATTCTCCAGGATGCATCTGCTTGACCCTGCATAGGTTCTGCTCCCAGCAGTACTTTGATTTCCTTAGCAGACAGGTTGTTTGCAGGCACGGCTGGGCTGTGTAACTGGCATGCCTTTTTTTTGTTTGTTTATTTGCTTAAGTGTTTGTGTGTCCTTTGTGAGTATTTTTCCCGTGTGGCATAACCCTGCCTACTGCCTCCTGAATTTTTCAGGATAGTAAGAAAATGGAATCATTTTTCTGAAGATAGCAGAGGAGCTTAAACAACAGAACAAGCTCCAATCAGGTATTCTGCAGGCACACCATGCCATTCTGACTATATATGATCTCACTTGCGCTTCCTTCCTACATGGTCTGCTCCCCTGCTGCCTTCATGCTCAAATTCTACCTTTGCGCAAAGCCACACCCTCTGTTCCGATTTCTTCCAACAAGTAGGGAGAAAGCACTTCCACCTCTGAGTTCGATGACCCACTGTTTTTACATACAAGAAGTTGGATGAAAATGGCAAGAAGGACTGGTTTTGGACTCAGGCACACCTGGGTTTCAATCTTGCCTCTCTCATTTACCAGTTTTGTGAGCTTGGGTCAGTAATGAATCACCTTGGAACCCTGTCTTACTGTGAAAGGAGGCCACTAACAGTGTCTTCAGCAGTTCCAAGGTAGAACAAAATTTCTGCAGAGTAGCTTTAAAAGTGACTGGAACTCAGGAGGTTCTCAATGCCCCATTAGTTTACTTTTCCTCCAGTGCCTCTACTAGATTGTAAACTCTTCAGGATGAGCATGAGGTCTTACAAATCTTTGTAGGCATAGAACAAATTCCCAACATTTGCGCCCCTGCTCAAGAGTGCTAATCCCTCTTTCCAGGTAAAGATCAGCTTAGCCTAAATCATGCCTCTACAGGGGAAAGAATTTATAGGAAAGCACCAAGCAACTGCAGTGTTCTTCTTCAGGAGAGCAGGAAACAGGAGGTAGGGCAAATACTAGGCTCCATTCTCCATTCACGGTGAGGGACACCTGCAGAAGGCAGGGGTGTCCATTGGCCTGGACAGGAGGAAAGGACAGATGGGCAATGTAGCCAAGACTTGGGAATCATCAGGCCTCTGTTTGACTGCATCTCCACCAGCTGTTTGACTTTGGACAAGTTGCTGAGCCTCCGTTTTCTGTAAAATAACAGTAACTGTTCCTCGTGAGGATTAAATCTAATGAAGAAATTCATATCATCTGCTCATCAAAAACAGACAAGCGTATCAACAAAAGCCCTAACAATGGCATAGGGGATTACTAAATAATTGAGAATATTATGTTCCTAGGACATATTTTCCTACCTGAAACTTCATTAATTCTAATATCCCTTCAGCTTGGAGATGGAGAATTCCCCACAGGCTTCCCCTGGTTTCATAATGCTGATGCAGGCGGTTGATTAACATTACTTCCCTGGCATTTCTCCTTACTGCCCTTTAGCTGTTACCCCAACATCTGGTAAGGGTTCCCTGAGTTCAATCTCAGGCGCCCACTCTCTCTAGTTGACCAGGTTCGGAAGAGGAGGAACCCATTTCATTTCTGCAAACTTGTTTATAAGACGGCTGCCAAAAACACCAGAATGCACGGTTCAAACTTCTTTAAACCAATAATTTATGTCCCAGTAAGGACGCTCTTTCCCACCAGTCTCCGAGCAGGAACTTGTACAAATATCAAGGCAATATTGAAGGTTCCCGTTCCGAATCCAGATGCCAAGTGCAAGTCCGGCTGGAGCGGGCTCCTTTGGCCGGTTGCTACTGACAGCAGACTGGATGAAACTCTTCTGAAATACCACATGCATGATGAGAGCTGTCTAGATACAGCAAATAGATATAAGCAAACGAATGGTCTTGGAGCTGTGTGCTGTCATTCATTTAAAAAGGGAAGCTCTCGAAGGCTGGCTACCTTTGTTCGAAAATAAATTTAACTAGAATTCAGTTGGTGTGGGACGAAAGAACACGGAATCCATCAGTCAGGCTCAAGCTAGGGCTGCCGTTGCTTTCAACGCTGATAGAAATCCAATGGCTGGGCTCAGGGGCACGCTGGCATGGAAGGAGGGAGAAGAAGAGAATGCACAGATAACTCAGTTGTTATCAAAGGCTCCATGCCAGCCTGAACAACATGCAATTGCTTTCGTTCATGAGAGAGAAACCAGGTAGAGATGGATGAACTTCCTCATCCGTGAAATGTTTCTTTCACATGAGCAGGAATTCAGCTTTTATATGTTATCCACCTTCCCAACTTGATATTTTGAAAATGGAAGTGTGACTTTGTCATTGGACATTGAAGAGGCTTCTCTTAATGAACCCCTGAAAAGGGAGATTTTTAAGATATTTTACAACGGTTCTTCCAATTCTCCTTTCTCATTGTCCCATGATAACCTTTCTGATGCCTTGCTTGAAATCTCTTTTCTTTATTGATTTCAGTTTCCCCATCCCTAGCATCACTGCTATCATTGGGTTCTATAACAAGAGACCATTGATCATTTTCTCAAGGTCATAAAAGATCTGTCCTGTTCATGTGGGAGTTTTTATGGGTGCCAATGTCAGTTTATTTATTGGAGATGGAATTATGTTGTTCTGCTTTATGGAAAAGGCTGCATATTCCATAACTGTGGCAGACTAAATAATGTCTTCAAATATGTCCAAGTTAACCGTATCTTCTTGAGAAAAAAGACCAAGCTCTCGGGGAAGAAGAGATGAGTTTCACATGTGATAAAGGACTGACCAGCTGGAAGGATTCCCTGTTTTACAATCCTGGACTAGAGATTTCACATGAGTGAAGAATCCAAATGCTCTCAGTAGAATGACCAATACTGAGAAAATCTCGAAAACCTAGCCACTCAACCGCGCTTGGGGGCAGAGTAAGTTTTTCCAAAAAGTGAGAATCTTTGTTCCTGGCTGCTTTTATTTGCAGTAGGAATAAGTCAACTCTTATATACAGAGTCACAGACTGCATAGCAACAAATAAATCAGCATTTCTTGAAATCAAGCCCAGTATTTCAAATCCCTCTAAAATGGGAAGTGAAAAATATTTTCCAAGCAGTGACAGAGTTAAACACCTTTGAGCTAAACTGTATTTTAAGTAATTTCCGAAACCTCCCAAAATCTACCCAATTTATTTTGAGCTGCAGGAGTAATTCAACATCATTATGGGTTGTGCTCAACAACACAAAGATTAGGCCTGGCTGATATCTGCCTTTTTTCTCATTGTTGCCTCTTAGACAACCTGAAGTTGAACAGATTTCCTTATGGACACTGCGCCCTTAAGTTCCTTACTAACAGGTAATTACATTGTCCACCCTGAAGTTCCTTACTAACAGGTAGTTATGTTGTTGCTACTGACAGAGCTAGATTACTTCATATTGTAGTAAAATGTACCTAATATAAAATGGAGCATTTTAACCATTTTTTTAAAAGATTTTATTTATTCATTTTTTAGAGAGAAGAGAAGGGAGGGAGATAGAGAGGATGAGAAACATCAACGTGTGGTTGCCTCTGGCCCGCAACCCAGGCATGTGCCCTGACCAGGAATCGAACCTGGATCCCTTTGTTCGCAGGCCAGCGCTTAATTCACTGAGCCACACTGGCCAGGGCCATTTTAACCATTTTTAAGGGTGAAATTCCAGGGCATTAAGTACATTCACTGTGTTATGTAACCATCACCACCATCTATTTCCCGAATGTTACTGTCATCCCAAACAGAAGCTCTCGGTCCACAAAACAACAGCTCCCCATTCCTCGCTTCCCCAACCCCTGAACCTCTGTTTTACTTTCTCTCTCTATGAATTTGCCTATCCAGGTATCTCCTACAAGTGCAAAGAGTGACACACTAAACTCACTCTTCAACACTTCCTTCTTGGCCAATACTACACAGGTGCTGGTCCTGAACATTCTCTCCTGCTCCTTATACTGCCTATGCTAACTCTGAACTATCCTGCATTTAACCTCCCTTTTAATTCTATTGAATGTACTAAGGTAACACTGGTTGAAAAAATTACACAGGTTTCAGATGCACAATCCCACAACACACTACCTGTGCACTGTATGGCGTGTTCACTGCCCTGAGTCAAGTCTCCTTCCACCATCATGTATCCCTTTACCTTCTTCCACCTCCCTCTACCCCCTTCCCCTGAGCACTCATCAATAAATCAACTAACAAGTGCTGCTCTCTTTGTTTAATGCCTATCTATTGATATTGGCAGAGCCATTATTATCAGCCTGCTCTTCTTGCCTGCGTCTCCTACTGAGACTTTTCAGTCACACTTCTACCTTATTCTCTAACCAAATTCCATCTCTTCCTAGTTTCACCTGCTCCTGTAACTGATCTTCCAACTGCAGAGCTTCTTCAAAAATTTGCTTCCGGGGGTCTGGCTTCAGCCCATCTCTTGGGTGTTATAGAAAATGTGCCTTAGTCTTTTACCATTAGGGATATTTCTAGGCAGGGGCTGTGCTACACAAAAGACAGGGCCATGACAAATCTTTGTGACCAAGTTATCTACCATCACTTACAGACTGGGCAGCTGAGGCACAGCCACAAGAAAACCCTTATCATTTTTGCCCAGTGCCCCCCTGTCCCCTGTTCCCAGCCTCCTTCCAACAGGAATGATTGCTATTGACCAAACACAGGAAATTCGTTTTTCACCAGTATTTCTTTCTTTTAGAAAAAGTGGCAAAATATAACTCAACAATTAAAACTCTCAGATGCAATTAAGTTAAAATTCATAATTCTCTTTTGCCTAGCATTTAAAGGCTTTCAATACCGGTCAGTGTCTCTCTCCTCTCTCCTCTAATTCCCTCCCTCACCCACACCTCCTTACCAAAGAGACAAGTTTCTCCAGGGAAGCCCATTATCTATTCCTATATCCCACCCTTTACCCACCTATGGGAAACTTTACGTTTTTTCTACCTAAACCTACCTAGCCCTCAACAAGCAGAGAGAACCCACTTTTGTTTTGCAAAGCACCATATCATGCTTTCTGTTCCCATACACCAGGTAGCACTTAATTTTTCTAACATTTATTTACTTATTTATTTATTTGAAAGAGAGAAACATTGGTATGCATTCATTGGTTCATTGGTTGATTCTTTCATGTGTCCTGACCGGGGATTGAACTCTCAATCTTGTCCTACTGGGACAATACTCTAACCAACAGAGCAACCTGGCCAGGGCACTTACTTTTTAAATTAGTTAACTGTCTCTTTAATTCCAGCATCAACCTCCTTCAACACTGGAGATATTATATATTATTTATAACATGTGTCCACCCTGGTGCCTAGCAATTGTAAACACACAGGCAGTCGACAACAAATACTTGTTGCTTGATGGATAATTCAGTGGCAGCTGGATTGAAGCTTTCTCTCCTTACTGTCAATAAAATAAAGGGCTTGCTAAGCAAATTAGTACTGTAAACAGAGAGTCTGGCCTACTTTAGTGCAAAAATCAACACACTATATTAAGCAGCACTTCTGAGGCTGCTTCCATTCAAAGAATCAATGTGGTGATTGTGATCATTGTGTGTTTGTTAGAGCGTTAACAAGATCCACCAAGATTACCATCTTCAACGGCCCTGTGGTTACCCCACGTGTTTAATCATATTTCAGCTATGATTTCCTCTCCCCCACATATTTTGAGAATAAAGCCTAGGAAAATTAGTCCTCGTGCAACTTACTTGCGTATGTACACAAAGGCTTTTGCTTGGCTTTGAAGGAAAAAGTCACATTTTAGGAAGAGTCTCAGAAAAGTTGTGTTGCTCCCTTGTCAGGAACAGAAGCTGTCTTTAAAGGAGCTGGAAATCTAGAGGGCAGCATGGACTTTGGTGGGGAGGGCCCCTCAGCCTCCTGCTTTTCCTACACACTTCTCTTCTTGCCCCTTTCAGGGCTCCTGGCACCGGAGTACAAACACAACTTTTAAAAATCTCTAAAAATCAAAGCTCCAGGAATTTGCAAGCAAATATGGGGTGGGGCCGCACCCTCAAAATGCAGGCAAATGCTAATGAGATCCCCATAGTTCAATTCTACTTGTAGACTTGCCTTCTCCTGTCTGTTTCTACCTCACTAACAAACACAGTAGCTTCCACCAACACTCTTTCACACAAACGGGGAAAATTTCTTTGAGTCGCGGAGATCCTCCTCCTAAGTCCTGCTGCTGTGGCTGCTAAACTGAAAATAATAAAGGGGTCACAGGGTCTTATGTCCTTGGGCAGAGTAGCTGGCACACTTGCACTCTTTCAGGAGTGAGGGACAGATGGGAAACAAAGGTGAGTAGAAAAGGCATTAGGAATGTACAATCGTTCCATAAAGAAATGACTATCATTTTACTGAAGTAGCTTATAATGTTCAACTTGACATTATTAACTCCCACCCACCAGTGTTCCCTCCCTCCACCTCCAACTAGAGGGGAGCACTTAAGAGTCACATTCCCACATTCCACAGGAGCTTAATGTAGCTGGACAGCTGCAGGAGGGGTAGGCGGAGGGGCGGACGAAAGGTCATTGGAGGACAGATGGTTATTGTTCTCAGACACGTAACAAGGGGCCTTCGGGGTTTCAAGAAGAATGAGACAAATCAAATTGATCTTTAAAAACTCTAACTCTGGCTACTCAGGTATATGTCTCGAGCCTCTAGTCTGGGTGCTTGTGGATCTAAAACAAGGAACACGTGACATCACAGAATTCTGGAAAGAGGCAAAAGTTGCTTTGAAAATCACACACATGCTATCTCATGTGGACATATGTACAAATACATCCTTTTTTTTAAAGATTTTATTCATTACTTTTAGAGAGAAGGGCAGGGAAGGAGGAAGAAAGGGAGAGAAACATCAATGTATGGTTGCCTTTCACCTGCCTCCAGCTATGAACCTGGCAGGAGACCTGGCTTGCAACCTGGTTATGTGCCCTGGCTGGGAATCAAACCAGTGACCTTTGGGTTGCCAGGCTGGCGCCAATCCACTGAGCCACACCAGCCAGGGCTACAAATACATCTTTGAGTGAGGGTTCTGTCCTGTTTACGACTGTCAACCCTGTGCTGAACAGAGAACCTAATGCACAGTAGGTGCTCCTAAGTATTTGTGAATTGAATTCAAACAGCCAAAAATGGGGATGTGAGAAAGATCTGTTACATAATGACAGGTAAATTTTCATTAAGGTAAATTTATTTTGAAGAAAGTAAGGTCTTCAGCTTCCTTTAATCATTGGATATCTCTTCTAGGACTTAACCACAATTGTAACAATATTTGTTCATGTATTGCTCATGTATGAGACTCTCCCCCGCTATTGGATAAGAATTCCATAAGCTAAGAAATATACCTAATCATCCCACTGGGCACTAAGTACAGTGCTTTATACACAGTTTGTGCAAAATTACACTGAAGTGTAATCATGGGATACCTTCTCTTCTAATGAAGCATGCAAGAAGTAACAGACAAGAGTCATGCACACCAACCAGGATTCCCTTCAACAAAGGAGAAAGATACCCAGACAAT
This sequence comes from Noctilio leporinus, assembly GCA_004026585.1. Lineage (NCBI taxonomy): Eukaryota > Metazoa > Chordata > Mammalia > Chiroptera > Noctilionidae > Noctilio > Noctilio leporinus. The sequence goes on from PVIW01003549.1 coordinate 94,776, forward strand.
TATGCAAATGCAACTTTCATTGTATGAAATGAACCAAAGCCACTGGAAAAATCATGAAAGGGCAATGGCCAAACTGTCCTCCCCACCCAACATGTGACCAGTCCATAAAGGTGCTTATGCTAGAAGTTTAGAATATGCCCTGAGCATTTCCGAATGCCTCCGGCTAGCAGTGTATTGAATGAACACTGCTTTGTCCAGAAAGCAATATATCTTGTACGGTGCACTTAAAGACAAAATTACAACGAATTGACATACAGAGGTAGGCAAAAGGAGATTTACCATTGTGAGTACATAAAGTTTATTCCTGCATTATCAGTTATTAATTATTGTATTATTCATTTGTATTATAATTGTAAACCTTTCTTGCCCCACCCCCATATAACACCCAGTAAAGTGCCTGGCAGGTAGGAGACCCACAATACTTGACAGCCATGGATGCATTTGTGTTTCTTTTGAAAGAATAGTGAAAAGTCCCAGGGCCTTTCATAATGATCCCAGGGGACTGTTAGAATCAGAAACCAGAAGGTAGATTAAATAAGGTAGTAAAGGCAAATAAGGAAGAAAATACAGATGTTACACACAGTTGTTATAGCAACCGAAAGCACATCCTGATTTCCCCCTCATTTTTTCCCACCCTTCACCATGGTCCTGTTTTCAGATAAATATCCTATGGTTTTGCTTTGAAGCTGTGCATCAGAATGAATGTAAATGGTGACCCCTGTTTAGTAGTGAAGACTCTGATGTTCTAGTGGAAAAATAAAAAAGAAACCAAAAGAGGGCTGAAAAAAAAAGATGACTTGAAATCAAAAAGGCAGAAGCCAACCATGTTTACACTAAACTTACAGGGGGTATTTTTCATCAAATCTTTCCAAAGGAGTGGCTTGTGGCCCCATTTAAAAGGGAGAGGGGAGAGAAATCCTAGCATTTCTTCATGCAAATGATCTCCTGAAATCTTCAAAACCAAAGGAAATAAAAGGAGAGAATGCACACAATCTTTATTTTTCTGACTCCAACTAGGGTTCCACACAGCCTGCACTTGAAACAATGTTCAGTCTGCCGGCCATCAAAGCCTGAAAGCAGTAGGTTTTTCCAGACAAATCTGGGGTTGCCACTGTGAATGCTGGGAACATTTAAAACATGCTCACACACCACACTGGTGGTCACACCATTTTAGTTTTGGAGAATCATAACTGTTGCTGTCTGAAAGAGCCTTGGAGACCGCAGAGCCTGAGTGCAGAGGAAGAAACTGAGGCTCCAAGACAGGGGAGGTGACTTGTTCAAAGTCATAGCTGGTTAGTGACAGGCTCAATTAGCAATATTCTCTAACGCAAGTTGCTGAGACGTAACAGAAGTTGTTCTAAATGCCTTACATGTACTCATTGAAAGTTTCAATAAAATACTATTATTATCTTGACTTTTCCATACAGCCTCCAACCTGACTACCTACCTCCCCACACCCCACAGAACCTTCCTTATTTAACTTTCTTCCATATGCAAAACAAACAGGAGAATCAGTTCCATCTAGCTCCATCTGGGAACAAAGTTCCTACAAAGCACGCCACCAGACAAGGTTTCAGACCATGGCCTAGTGGCCTCCCCTCATGAAAAACCATGCCCAGTGTTCCACTATGGAAAGACAGGTTTCACCAGCAGAGAAATCTGGGGCTCCCCAGAGAACCCCTGCATTCTGCTGTTACCACATGGAGCCTCAGTTATCATTTCTTCAGCCTGACAGCCACATACAGGATGGTGGGTGGGAGGGTGCAGGGAGTGTGGGAATGGCAAAAAGGATGGGGTACACCTTGGGTGTTGCATAGGCAGCAAGTTCTGTGGGTGGTTGGAGAGAGGCCAGTGCACTGAGCCCACTCAATCCTAGCCATTGTTGGCCTCCAAGAGCTCTTTAATCAAATCTCCTTCCTGCCTCGGTCTGTCCTGGCTGGCCTGCACTCCTACTTTCTCACAAAGTTTCTCCTGCCCTACCAGGCTGGGCTAACCCCTTAACCTGTCCTTTCACAGGAAGTATCACAATTGCTGCAATACTTCTCTTTACAAGAATGCTCACAGCAAGAGTATTTGACTTCAAACCAGAAACTACTCAAGTACACATTATCAGGAGACTGGATAGATGAACTGTGGTATATTCACACTATGGAATACTATACAGCAACAAAAATGAACAAACTACTACTATATGAGCAGTGTCCATGAATGTGTCACAAAGGAAGTCAGTTACAAACCAATTCATACAGTATGGTTCCATGTACACGAAGGTCAAACACAGGCAACATTATTATTATAATCCTCTTTAAAAGGAAAAAGATGATCATCTGTGGTGAGTAGTAGCTAAGAGAGAGCACTAGGGTATTTCTGATAATTTGTAATTTCCTGTTCTAGGTGCTGGCTGCATAGTGCTACTATGTGAAAATCTACCATTTATGATTTGTGCTATGTTATACTTCAATAAATTTTTACCAAGAGAAAAAACAATACTGTTCTGTATTTGATATCTTACTCTAACTTCTAAATAGATTTTTATGAAGACATGGGCCATGTGTATGCTATTCATTACATGACTTCTGTTTCTTACTATTAGGTTCCTAGAATATAATATGCTCTTTACATGTGCTTATCAAATAAGGTATTGAATAGATGGATAGACAGTTTCCTTTCTGCTTCATTATCACTAAAATGATCAAAGCTATAGTCATCTCCTTTGGGTCTGAAATTTTTCAGGGCAAAATTCATATTTGCTTTGTTAATATTGAATCTCCTCTTTCTGGTATGATACCTACCACATAGTAGGTGCTCAATTAGTATTTTTAAAAAAGAAATGAGTGTTCCACTGTATAAATGTACTACATCACTTTTTATCCACTCATCTACTGGCTGCACTTGGGCTATTTCCAGATCTTGGCTATTATAAATACTGCTGTGAACATAGGGGTGCCTATATTCTTTCCAACTGGTGTTTCAGGATTCTTAGGATGTATTCCCAGAGGTGGATGGACCTAGAGATTATTATGTTAAGTGGAATGAGCTAGTCAGAGAAAGACAAATACCCTATGATCTCACTTATATGTGGGATCTAATGAGCAAAATAAACTGACAAACAAAATAGGACCAGAGGCATGGATACATGGAACAGACTGACAGATCTCAGAGGAGAGGGGTGTCGGGGGGACTGGAAGATATTAGCCAAAGCACATGTATGAATATACGCATAGCTCATGGACACAGACACCAATGTGAAGGCTGGGAGGAAGGGGTTGGGTGGAGGGGGCAGAGGGGAGGAAAGGGGGACATCGGTAATAGTGTTAACAATATATAAATAAATAAGGGAACAAACAAACAAGCTTTACCTCCTAAATGATCTTTCTATCCCTCCAATCTTTTCTGAACTTTTCATTTAGGTCACTTTTTATTTCACAGTGTTTATTGGTTTCATAATGCCCATCAGACACAGGCAATACTTAGGGTCCAAACTGTGCTTGCAAATGTACTGTTTTTTCTTCTTCTCAAGGATCCATCTGTCTAAAGAAAATGCTTCCTCCCTCCATACCTGCCCTGCCTGCCTCAGCCCTCAATAACCCTACCTGCCTCTAAACTCCTTCCAAGGCTCATGGTCGACAACACTCACCAAACCTTTGCCTGTCTTCCTTCTCAGAGGCTCAGCCAGAAACATCAATTCACATTTACCCTTTACTCTTCATGTAGACTATTCACACTTTGAGAACTATATATTTTCTTTAAAATCTTAAAAATTCTTTTTAAGAGTAAAGATCCCCAGGGCCACTCGACTGGTTGTTCATGGGTGCACTTTACCATGCGCAGAACACATCTTAAAACGTTAGATTTTTCACTTAAGCCAAAGAACATATTTTGAACAACAAATACGTGCCAGGCTCCTGGAGAATAGAAACCTCAGCACCTCTTCTTGCTCTGGGCTACTACTGTCGTTGACTCCAGACTGACTGCCACGAAGAGGCTGGACAAGATCTCATCTCATCGCTGCAAAGTGGAGCCCTAGGAACACAAGGGGTCCTTGCCTACACTTTCTGCTTTCTCCTCCCTCTGGAGCTGCACAGGATATATAGCTTTGTGGGAGAGAGAAATTCCTCTGGTGCCAAACACATGAAGGTAAACACAATCCATCTCCCCTGGCAAAATTTCTCCAATCTAATTTGTGTAATTACCTATCTCCCTAATGATGTGCTTGTTTACAGATTAAAGCTATGAATCTCAGCACGGAAATAAGATTAAATCTGATGAATTAAATTCCCATTTGCTTAAATCATCTGGATATTCTTTCTTTAAAGAAAAAATAAGTCCAAGTAAAAGGAAGCCATTTAAATCACTGGTTTTGGAAAGACACAAACAAATTTTTGAAATCAGAAACCAAGCCGGTAAGAAGCAGAGGTGCACACTTATTTTTAGCCTTACTGATGGAAGATTAGCTTATTTGAAAAGTCTGGGGGAGAAAGCCAAAACAAAACACAATTTTCACGATTGTTTATCCTTCTAAAATCTTTCCAAATGAGATAAGAACACTGAAATCAATTGGTGACTTACCAGAGAACACCTAGCAAATCCTAGGGGACACAGAGGTGAGGGGAAAGGAGGAGAGAGAAAGAGAGAAATAAAACAGAAAGTGGATCCTTAAAAGTACAGTCAAACCCTGATACTATTATATGAAGATTTAAATGTTAGTGAAGCCTGTACATGTGTAATTAGGCCATTCCATCACAAATGATTATTTTGACACAATGGATATCCCACAAGGCAAAATGTAACCAATTCATGTAGACTTGTCTTTTAACAGGCTTTTTTTTTTTAAACGATTTCTTTGTTTGTTTCTTCTTAATTTTGTGCATTATTTTCAGATAGAAGGGCAGGGAGGGAGGAAGAAAGGGAGAGATTTATCAATGTATGGCTACCTTTCACCTGCCTGCAGCTAAGAACCTGGCTGGAGACCTGGCTTGCAACCTGGTTATGTGTCCTAATTGGGGAACTGAACTAATGACCTTCAGGTTCAAAGACCAGTGCCGATCCACGGAGCCTCCCCAGCCAGGGCTAAAAAACTATTTCTAATGATTGCAGTCCTTTCTGAGAAACCTGGAAGTAACACAATGTAATAATAATAACTCAGACATATAGCTAATAACAACACCTGGTAAGTATTCAATCTTCCATGCCCCTAACAGAACACAAAGCCTCACATATGGTCTCTCATTTGCCTCTCACAACACTCCCTTGGAGTCATCACGTTTTGAAATGGGAGACATTGAGGTCTAGGATGGTCACTTGTTCAAGGTTGCCTGGTAAAAGGTGAAGACATGATGCAAGCCAAGTGTGCGGTCTCTAGTGATTCTCCTAACCATAACATTTCACCCCTCCACATAAAAAGGAAAATGCCAAACCAGCATGCAATGCACAATAAAACCTTAAACTCAATCTCACAATCATATAATTTTCATACATCTGGCACTCAAAAAAAACAAAAGGTACAGCTACGTTTATCTGAGCATGCACTAAATATATCCAGCTTGGACAACCAAAATTTCTTTGTAAAAACTATGAAGTTAGGTTTACCTAATTTTTCCCATCACAGTTCTCTCACACATATCAATTCCAGAAACACTGGGTTTCCAAGAAGCCTTTAAAAAACTGTACAATGTTAAGAGTTGTGAAAATGTAAGCTTCTAATTTCACGACAGATGCAATTACTGTCAGCAATTATTTCACACTGTCATTTTTGTGGTTTCCTTGTGGTTGACTTTTAAGTGGTAAGTTTTCAAATAAATAAACACACATTTGTTACTGGGCCAGGGAATGCCTATATTGTTCATTCCGTAACCTGCTTGTAGTAGAAAATTTTTGTTATAAAAGGAAACATACACACACACATATTCCTGTAACTAATTGTTTTCAAGACATTCTCTTAAAACATCCTTCAATATCCCAACATCTAACATGAACAGATTGAGCATTGTGTAAAGTGCTTTATATACACGATCTCTTGTATGTAAACACTCGGGTTAACCCTGTTAGGTAGACGCAATGCTCATTTCATTTTGTGAGTGAAGAAACAAGAAACTATCTCAGAGAAGTTAAATGACCTCTCCAATGTTTTCCAGCAAGTGACAGCAGAACCATTCATTTAAACCCAGTCTTCCCCCACCACAGTGCACTGTCCGTGTTCTGAACCTTCCTAAAAATCAATTGCATCCACACCCTGAACTCCCTCATAACATATTTAGTTTGATCAACGTGGTCTTCATATTTCTCATCTGTAAAATGAGGGTGCTGGAGGCAACGACCTCAGAGATTTTTCTGCTTCGTTAAGGGTCCAACCGTTAGCAATGCTCCGTTACCAAAGTCAGGCTGGGGGAAAGCAAGGAAGGAAAGTATCTGGCACTATTCCCAGGCCCACTCAAAGCGAGTATGTCAGAGTGTGTGCTGAGCGGCCCTTGGGCCAGGTTTTACCTTGGCCACTTTTCCAGAGATGGGCACCATGGAGGAGAGGGGTGCACACTCATTATTTAACACGGGAACAAGTTAAAATTATGACTGTCTCCTGCAGGTGATGTCTTTTGACATTTCCTCCCTGGGCTGATTGTTAGCACTGTTACTACTATCCCCCACGTTGGCACAAGCTGAGGAAGTCAGCAGTGTGCCCAAGGGAGCTTACTGCGCTCTTTTTCGGTAAGGCGGTGGCTCTGTGATGCAAACAGGCTTTGCAGCAGTGCTCGCCGACCCCTGGCTCAAAACCACTCCTGTCCATGAGCACGCACGAGTCCTGGGAGGTGCGCAGCGGTGCTGAGCATGGGCGGAGGCTTCCTTGGGTTCCCAGCTCAGGGCCTAACTGGGTCTATTTTATCTTTATCTGTTTATTTATGTATTTTAAATTCTGCATTTTCATGAACACTGCAATGTTTTTCTTGAGTGGTATTCCTTTTTAAAATATTTTATTGCTATTCTATTACATTTGTCCCCAGTTTTCCCCCCTTTGCCCTCCTCCAACCCCACCCCCTCAGTAACCAGGTCTAGGTTAAAGGCTGGCTATAGCAAAGAGGAGTTTTCACTCTTGATTACGACTCCCCGACTCCCCAAGTGCCTGGCTTCAGGCCGAATGCAGGAGTTGCCCACAGCAGAGTCCCATGGGTCCTGAACGAGGGGAACTGTGCTGAGGCAGCACTGCAACTGTCCTAGGCTCCCTCCCTCAACTGCCCTGTCTACAGCACAATCCAAAAAAAAATGCTCACCTTCTTTCAAAATAGCCACATTCTTTCCTCCTGCCTGCAACACTGGGGAGAAGCATTCTCGAAGACCTACAACACTAACATTTCCTTCACCCTAAGGTGTGGGGAAGGGTGGTGGAGGAGGAAAGAGACTGGTCACCTGGTATTATCCTCTCTAACCAACTCCCTTGCTTGAGGAGCCCTGGACATAAGGATGCTAGGAAAATCCCTACAGGGGATTGATTTTAGGAACCCTCCTGGGGATCGAGGTGGGAGCTCAGGTGTTGTAGCCCTCCACGATCCACGCTGCAAACACAGGGCTACTCTGGAATGACTATTTGACTATGCTCAGATGGAGACGCTCTAAATCCTCTCCACTGATACTTGTCATGCAGGAGAAGGGCACTGTCTTAGGCGCAATGGCCACAGGAAAATAGATATCATCTGTTCCTTAAGAGTGCTTAAAATTAATTTGAATATTAAACCCCATCTGTGTGCTCCGGAGGTTTACCCAGAGCCTGTACTTACATGCTATTTGTGGGGGATCTACAGTAAACTGTCTCCGTGGGGCACCAATCTGCACTTTCTATCCCTATGAAGTCTACCCAGCCTCTCTTCTTACGTAACATTTCAAGTCCTTCTGGTCAATAGGTCACATTTACAAGTTTATGGAGTGGATGAAAACTTCATTATTGTCTGGTCTGGCATTTTGATTTTGGGAGGGAGGCCATAAGCCCAGGGAACAGAAAATGGGCAGGGGGCGGGGGTGTCAGCACCCAGACATGCTGACTCCAAGCACAACTCCTGCTAACCAGCTTCTACCACTGCTAAGGTATGTTATGCTTCCCAAGGCAAAGAATGACATATACAACATACAACAGATATCAGTATGGATTACGCACATTCCATGACAGACCATGTGCAGTGGCCCTGACTCCTGCTGTGTTTATTTTATAAGAGAATGTGTGAAATCACAAAACACTATCAGCCTCCACGTTCAGGCCCTCAGGTACTCACACAACGCCTCACTAATGGGCTCAATGGATAAATGAATTCTACAAGTATCATTGTCTTCTGCTATCATAACTTACCTATCCAATCACGGTTGCCCTGTTGTTTTCTTCCAAACTGAAATGCTGGGCACGTCACTCCCTCAGACCCTCAGAATAAGGTCCAGACTCTTCAGTGGGCCCGGCTAGGTCCTGAATGAGATGCTCCCCAACATTTGACTCTGTTTCCCCTTCCTTTCCTAGCTGTCCCCCTCTGTTCTTCTGAGCTGCACATGTACCAGTCCTTCCATGTGGAGCATGTTCTCTATGTTTCATCACCTGAGAAAGCCCATTTACCATTTATGTCTACCAGGGACATTGTATGTCACCTCTTCTCAGAAGTCTTTGTTGTGAGTCAATCCCTCCAAACTGCCCAGATTCTATTCTGCTAAAAATACCTATTACACTTGCCAAATTATAGTTTAACTATTTGTTTTCCCCACTTAGACCATGAGCCACTTGAGAGGACTGTTTTGTTTTGTTTTTTAATACAAGAAATGTTTATTGGAAGCCTGGTATTTGGTAAGCAAGGAAGAGCCTGAACAGGCCATCTTTCCTTTGATCTTCAGGACAACTCCATGAGGAAAGTTATCATTATTCGCATTTTACTAATACTGCTATGAAGCTTTAATAATTGACAAAGTATCACATAGGAATAGTTGACATTTGAACCCATCTCTGCCTGGTCACAAAGCTCATACTCTTTCTTAACTACATACGTTACCTATTAGGAGAAGGATGGAGAAAGTGACATATGAGCAAGTGCCTTAATAGGGAGGTAGGTTTTCTGGAGTTTCCCGGCAGTCTTTGGTCTTGGTTAACTGTATTCTTCCTCATGAACCCTTTGCACACCCACTAAGTCCTGAGAGGACAACTATCGCTGTGTTCTCAGCCCTACTGGTAGGTAAGCACCTGGGAAGGTTTACTGCTACTGCAACTGTCAATAAACAGTGAACAAAACCACAGGGCATGACAGCCTATACTTTTCACGACTACCCTCTCCTTCCTGTGTACCCATATGATCAGCCACAGAGCTAGGTACAAGTTGACCTTGGCCCCATGCCATGGTATAAAAGGACATACCCACATGGAACACTGTCTGTTTCAAGCAGAACAGGACCCTTCAGCTAGCTGGCCTCTGCCAAGCAAATAAAAGCCCACAGCCTTGCCCCCATCTGCACTCAGCAGCCAGTGGCTGAGGCCCAGGCAGAGGCCAGGTTCAGCACCATCTCGTAGGGAACAGCTCCACCTGCTGAATTCATGACTGTCCCTCTCCTACTTGAGCACACTTTTCTTCTAACCTGTGTAGGAGTGGTCACCATTTTTGAGAAACAATAGCATCCCAAAGGAGATAGGGAGGCATTTTGCATCCAATCACTTGACTGTATTTTGTACAGAGCCACAAGGATATATGTGTGACAAATATCTACATCACCACTTGAAGAGGAAAAAGGAATGGTTATGTCCGTACAATGTGGCTTTCTGTAATGCCACTTTTAAAGAATGAAGCCATCAAGATGCATGGTGTTATTTAATTTATCTCCCTCTTAAACAAGGTGACAATGATCTCTGTCTTCCTGTGTATGAAGTAGGGGATGTAAAGACACTTTGATTCTCTGCTCAGACCCATCAGAAATGTGATAAACCCCAATGTGGGCAGTAGATAGTATTGAAATAGGGACAGCAACGAATAAGGTAAACTGTTTAGTAGGAAGATCTTGGGCAAACATATTAGGCATTTCCTGATGGTACAAAATATTAGAACTACCAGGAATAGTGAAGTGAAAGTTGCTGAATTGAATGACCTAACGAAGAAAATGAGGAGACTGGAGAAAGGCCAGCAACCAGCAACTTCTGGGAAGGAAGCATCAGGCCAGGCATCCAAGATGGGAAGACTATAGAAATGGTCTCATCTACAGGATGCAAAACCCATTTACCATCCTGGTTTTCTGTCTCCACTGCAATCCAAATATTGAATTTTAAGAAACTATTCAACACTAAATCACCTAAATCACTGTGTAGGAAAATTAACCAGCATGCATCGAGTGTTTTAACAAAGAAAGGATAGGTCTTAATTCAAAACCCATGATTTTGCAAGCAATTTAAGCATAATTAAAATGCAAGCAGGCCTAAAAATAAGCAAGTCCATTAAAAACACAAACAATGTGGCTATAGGGTAGTTTTAATAATAAATCAAGGTCAGAGGATTTTGATTGAATTGAAACAGCTTCATTGCTAGGCTGAAATATAGCAGGCTGCACACTATACAATCTAGCATAAACAGTCCTTGATTTGGAAACAGAAACCCAAAATGCCTTCTGAACTAGTAAGGCTCATTTTCCAAGTAAGAAAAGGAACTATTGCAAGAAGGGAGGATCCCAAATTCTTTGATGAACAATTGTCATTTGACTCCATTTTTAATTCAGTGCTACCTACTATTGGGTTTAAAATAGTTTGTCCATTTTTTATCCATATAGAAGATATTTGCACAACCATACAACTGCGACAAGCATTTTGGTTTTCATTGAAAAGCAGTCTTACAGTGTTATAATCTCCTTTTATAATAGAATTTGCCTCAATATTTGAAAACGAAGCAGAGACACTCAATGCAGTTTCCAGGTATGGGCTCAAATATGGCTGATGGTACACATATAAAGGCAGAAGCAGAGATACGTGTATGTATAAATGTTCTTCACACCTACTCACACACACAAACACTAATTTGCCAAATGTCCATGAAAAATTAAACCTCAAGTATTTACCTCTTTAAATATAGATTTCTGTAAATCTGTGGACACAATTTATATTATTTTAATCATGACAACCCATATTCTACCTGTTGCATAACAATGAGCATCTTATTAAATATTATTTCCCCCTATAGTTCAATTAATCTCTAATAAATACGTTTTTGAGTTTCTGAAAAGTTTATCTCTCCTTCAAAAAAAAAAGTCCTGATCATAACCTTTTAAACCCTACATAAAAATCAGTGGATGAACCACTAAGCTCTAAGCACATAGAAGGCTAGGACTATCAGTGATTTGGATGAGAAAAAAATATGTACTGTCTGGCATTCATCCAACATGTATTAGGCACTCAATATGTAATGGTTGAATACATAAAAAACTTGAAGCTATTTAAAGATGAAATGTCATCGTGTTCTAAATGCAGTTAATACAATGGCTAAGAGTTGAGCTTTTTAGAGCACAACTCTACAACTGTCTGGATTTAAATCCCAATTCTACTTTCTTCTAACACTGTTGCCTTGGCTGAGTTACTTAACTGCCTTCAATTTTTTTTTAATATTTGTTTTATTTTTCAGTTATGGTTAACAAACAATATTATATTAGTTTCAGGAGTAAAACACAGTGATCAGACATTCATATGACTTTATGAAATGATCACCCCAATAGATCTAATAGCCATTTGATACCACACATAGTTATTACAATATTATTGACTATATTCCCTATGATGTACTTAAAGCCCTGTGACTGTTTTTGTAGCTGGCAATATGTACATCTTAATTCCTTCCTTTTCTTTTAACCTATCCACCCAACCCAAGTCCCACCTGATAACCATCAAAATGTTCTTTGAATCTATGAGTTTTCATTTTGTTTATTTTGGGTTTTTTTTTTTTTAGATAAGACACAGAAGTTGTCTTTCTTTTTGTATTTCACTTAGCACAATGCCCTCTATGTCCATCCACATTGTCTCAAAAGGCAAGATTCCTTTTTTTTTTTTTTTTAGATTATTTATTTATTTATTATTTTTAAAGAAAGGGAGAAAGACATCAATGTATGGTTGCCTTTCACCTGCCTCCAGCTGGGGACCTGGCTGGAGACCTGGCTTGCAACCTGGTTATGTGCCCTGGCTGGGAATTGAACCAGCGACCTTTGGGTTCACAGATGGGTGCTTTATCCAATGTGCCACCAGCCAGGGATATTCTTTATTATGGCTGGGTAATATTGATTATATACACCACATCTTCTTGTCCATTCACCCTTTGGTGAACATTTAGGTTATGTCCAAATTTTGGCAATTGTAAATAATGGTCTAATAAACATAGGAGTGCAGATTTTCCAAATTAGTGTCTTGGGTTTCTTTGTATAAATACCCAGAAGTGGAATTGCTGGGTTAAAAATAGAAATAGTATTTCTATTTTTAATTTTTTTAGGAACCTCCATACTATTTCTACAGTGGCTCCATCAATTTGTGATCCCACAAATAGTGCAAAGGGTTCCTTTTCTCCACCTTCTTGCCAACACTTTCAGTTTACTGATTTTTATTAATGATAACCATTTTGACAGATGTGAGGTGATACCTCCTTGGGGTTTAACTTGGATTTCCTTAATGATTAGTGATGTTAACATCTTTTCATATGTCTATTGGCCATCTGTGTTGGAGATACCCCACTACCTGATATCAAACTATACTACAAAACAACTACAGTAATCAAACCAGCAATGGTGCTGGCACTAAAAAAAAAAGATACATAAATTAATGGAACAAATAGAGAACTCAGAAATAATCCACACCTACATGATCAATATATCTATGACAAAGGAGGTAAGAACATACAATGAAGTAAAGAGTTTCCTCAATAAATGATGTTGGAAAAACTTGACAGACACATGGAAAAGAGTAAAATTGGGTCACTTTCTTACATCATATATAAGAATAAACTGAAACAGATTAAAGACTTAAATGTAAGACCCCAATTATGAAACTTATAGAAGAAAACAAAAGCAATAAACTCTTTGACATCACTCAGTAATATTTTTCAATATGTATCCTTGGGCAAGGGAAACAAAATAAAAAATAAAATTAAAATTAAAATGGGACTAAATCAAAACTATAGAGGTTTTGCACAACAAAGGAAACCATCAACAAAACAAAGTTCTGAATAACAGAAGATATTCTCCAATAATGCATCTGATAAGGTGTTAATATCCAAAATATATAAGGAACTTATAAACTTAGCACCAAAAAAGAATCCAATTAAAAAATAGGCAGAGGACTATAATAGATATTTAACCTCCCAAATTTTAGTTCTGTGTTTCTAAAATAGGAATACGGGAGTACCTACTTCTTATTGTTGCAAATATGTGTATTAACAAAAAGCATTACCAGGCACATTTTAAACAACTAACAATAATAACTAACAAATAAGTGTCAATTATTATTGTATTAACTTTCACCTGAGCCCTCAATAATAGCAGTCCTGACCTACCTTTAATTGAAACCCTATTATGTCCAAACGTACTTAGAAAATCCATCAACTCTCAGCCCTGGCTGGTGGCTCAGTGGATAAGGCATCGGCCTGCGAACCCAGAGGTCGCTGGTTTGATTCCCAGCCAGGGCACATAACCAGGTTGCAAGCCAGGTTTCCAGCCAGGTCCGTAGTTGGAGGCAGGTGAAAGGCAACCATATACTGGTGTCTCTCTCCCTCTCTGCCTCTCTCCCTTCCCCTCTCTCTGAAGATAATAAAATCTTAAAAAAAAAGAAAAGAAAATCCATCAACTTTCGAGTTACCCTTTCAGGTAAACATACCTGAAAGAACATGTAGACTTAACCCATGGTTTTCCCATTGTCATGGTACTCTCAGTTCAGCCCCTGATCATAAATGCAATTTTATCTCTCACAATGCAGTATGTCCTCATTGCTTCTCAAATGTTCTGGCCCTACAGGGACTTTTGTATCATGGGGGCTGAATCTCAGGTCAGCTCCTAAAATGAGGAGCATGAAGTTATTCTCCCCTCTTAGGCCTCCGGTAATGCTAGTCCCCACAACCATCAGCTCATGGCATCCTGGCAGTTGGAACATCAGACAGCATCCCTAATCCCTCCTGCTATGATGAAGCTGTGGCTCCAACACAGTTTATTTTCATTTGGTTGGAATCCCAGTACATTCTCTCATTCTCAACCTCTCCCCTCTCCCCCCTCCCCCAACCCCTCCCCCTCTTACTCTCCACATTTTACCTGAGGCAATCCAGACAGATTGTACTTATTTCATGACTCAGAACAGTGAAAAATCCACAGATAGTCCATTGTTAGGGTATCTCAGTGCTTACCATTTCCCTTCCCTATCAAATAAAAAGGCCAATAACATAATCCTATACAACTTCAGTATTCTGATTTTTTAAGCATGCTCATCAAGTACCTCCTAAGTGCCAAAAACTAGTATATCAAAATCAATGAAATGGAACCCTGTCCTCAAAGGGCCTACCATTAATTGGAATACCAGACAATGTTTTGTGCTTGGAGAGAGACATAAAGAGAGTGCAACTCCATCCCCATAAGACCTCTTCTCATTAGGTTAAGATAGCTCTCCTTCTTGGAAGTATTGGAGAAATCCTCTGAAAGGAAGTGATACCCAAATGAGGACTTCTAGAATTAAATGGATTTAACTAGGTAGAGATGTGGCTGGTTAAGTCTCTACAAGGAAGTAGCAAGAACAAAGAGACAGGAACAGAGAATGAAAGGTCCATGTCATCCCTGAGAATTGGCAGTGGCTAGGAGTAGGTATGCCTGTGAGGTAGGACAACCAAGCTAAGAGGACCACCTTCAAGCTAGCATGCAGGTGACAACTGCGGTGTCTTCAAGGTACCTCACTGCTCACCTATTTCAGTTCCCCAAATCAGGGTGGGCAAACTTTTCCTGTAAAGGATCAGACAATAAATATTTTAACACTATGACCTGTTCAGTCTCAGTCACAACTACTCAATTTTGTCATTTTTACAGGAAACCAGCCGTAAACTGGTTGAGTGCCTGTGTCAATAAAACTTTATGTCAAATAATATTCGCATATCACAACCTATCAGTCTTCTCTTTGTTTTTCTTAGCCATTTGAAAAGGTAAAAGCCATTCTTCACTTGTGGACTACACAAAACAGATAGCCAGGTCTGGCCCAAGGGCTGCAGTTTGCCAATGCCTGCCTCAAAGAAACTACCTTAAATCCCAACTGCAAGAGAAAGATAACTGAATCTTTCTCATAATGGGAAATGTAATTGTTGTTTCTTCACAGATATTTTCAAGACCTATGTTTAAGTTGAGTAAAAGGTACTAGGAAACTTCAAAAGTTGGTGAGCTTTAAAGGCAGATAGATACACATTTCTTCTTTCCTTTTCCCTAAGACTTTAATCTAAGTGACATAAATACCAAGCAGAGTCTCATACAGAAAATCAAACCAAGGCTTAGGTAACTTAGAGCTTGTCTTAGTCCATTTAGGTGGTATAAGAAAATGCCATAGGCTAGGTGGCTTATACACAACAGATATTTCTCATAGCTCTGGAGTCTAGAAAACCTAAGATTAAGACACTGTAAAAACCAATGTCCTGTGTGGACCCACTTCCTGGTTCACAGTTGATGCCTTATGTGTCCTCACATAATAGAAAGAATAAGAGAATTTCTTTGGTCACTTTCATAAGGGCACTAATCCCACTCATAAGGGCTCCATCCCCATGACCATCTCCTAAAATTCCTACCTCCTAATACCATTGCCTTGGGGAAGGTTTCAACATATGAACTGTGGTATGGGACACAAACATTCAGGCAATAGTAGAGCTCATCCTACTCTTTGGACATAGTAATTTATATGTCTCAGGGCATGTTTATTTTCAGCTGAAAAGCTCATTCTTAAGTCACTTCTGTCTCAAAACGATAAAATTCCTGAATTATCTAATTTACTACAGGAGCACAAAATGCTGGGCAAAAATTACAAGTTACAATGCCTCACAGCCAAGTCCAAGTCAAAGACCTGGGCTTTGTAACAGTATCTCAAACCACAGCCTGAGAGTTAGGTGCTTGGAAAGCACAGTTTTCAGAATTACGTCCTCTTCAACCACTCATTGGCTGCCGCACCAGTTCTGAGGGCACATGCTTTCTCTATGTCTAGCCATGGCTTTCCTCAGGGCATAACTATGGAAGTAAGGATAACACTGGTGTGAAATACACTATTCTGTCACTACCTTGAATAATCACACCACAATCCTCGGTGATGACCATCCAACTCACCCTAATGTGCCCAGTCCTCCATATTGAATTTGGAAGTTCATCCAAGAAAATGACATGAACACCAACTTTTAATATAAAAGCAGAAATATGCAGAATAACCAAGCAAAATGTCCACGATTATTTAATCAAATTCTACTGTAAAGGGAGAAAACTGAAATATGATAAAAATTGTTTTGTGCATCGCTATGTGTGCATGTGGAAAAATTAAGGGCAACAACTGTTCTTTTTGGAAAAATCAGAAACCTTTGGCCAGTTTGAGGCCACATACTTACTGGAACATTTTAAGCAATGAGACTTGGTTCCAAATACACTGGGCACTCAAATGATAAAGACAGTGTCATCCTAGTAACAGTTTGTGGACTGTGCTAAAAACCTTTAAGGAACCCAAGATTTGAGTTTAAAATAGACAACAGTGGCCTGTCTTCCTGCCCAGCCCTAATTTGTCGGTAAATCTCCTAATCTTGTATAAAGACCCATTTTAAATACCACTTCCCTTTAAAGATTTGCCACCCACTCTCAGGGAAAAAAATTAGCTGTCCCCCACTCCCACAGCACTTTGCAGAAAACTCAATTACAGTTATTATGCACTTATCTCACTAAATTGCAATTATCTGTTTTTGTGTCTGTCTATTTCCACCAGAATATGCACCCTCAGGGGTGAAGATCAGGTCTTACTCATCTTTATATTCTCAGAGCTCAGCACACTGCTGACACAACAGCCACTTAAAACATGTCTTAGTATTTTTATCATTAAAGAAATGCATGCCCATGTTTAAAAATTCAAAACAGTTCAGACGCGTATAAAAGGAAAGGTTAAAAAGTGCTTTTCACCATTCAGACCATCAGTCCCATTTCCCAAAGGAAATCACTCTGAAGAGAGTCTTACAAATGCACACATAGAGCATGGCTCCCTTCCACTCCACACACAGTTAACCAACATGTAGGGCTCTCAGAGCTGTCACACACATTAGATCCGCTGACTCTTGTGGCTGCAACATGACATGGCTGGGAGCAAAGGGTCAGAGAAGTGCCGTGGCTGCAGCAGAAAGGGCAACGTCAGGCTAGGAATCAAGTTTTACTGGGCACTTTTGATGAGTTGATAACCAGCGACTTCTCTCCACTCACCAACACGTTTCCTCTGGTTTTCATCTCTCACTCTTTCTGTGGTTCATTTTGTCTCTCCATGTCTTTCTTTGTCTCCCCATCTGCCTTTCTCTGTCTCTGGTCTTTCTGCCTTTTTGTCTCCCATCTTTTCTTTACCTTCCTCTCCTCTTAATTCACTTTTGTTATCTTTGTCTCAGCCTGTGCCAAGTTCTCTTTCCCACCGCTCCCCCTCCCTCCCCCTCTCTCCCTATTTTTCTTTCTCTCTTTCCATCTCTTTGCCTCCATTGTCTCTTTGTCTCTTTCTCTTGATTTATTTCTCTTGTACCTTTGTTCTCAAATTTGTCTTCCACTCCACTTTCCCAATCAGTCAACACCCCTACCACAGCCTTATGACACTATTTAATCTCCACTTCTGGGAGCAGAGACTTAGATGTTGTTCATCAGTGTTTAAGTTGCTGTGAATGCACAGAGATGCATAAGAAGCACACATACATGACCAGTTCTGTTGAGAATTATCATTATGCATGCTCTTTCATGTTCATATATGATGCAGACATGAATATCAAGGTCAAGACAGAGTCTGAGGTTTAAAGTGAAATACCTACTCCTTTACTAACAACGGAAAACTATGAGAATTTCCAGAAGGTGTATTCAGGTTGGTGAAACTCCCTCCAGATCTCTCTCTCTCTGGAATCAAGAGGATGGTAAACAAACAGCCTGGTGGCCCCTGATTGCTGTGTATCTTGAAGAGAGACACAGTGGTCTTGCTGCTTTTTCGTAAACCCTGTGTGCAGGTCCAACAACAGTGATTAGAAGCAACCCAGGCAACATGAATAAAGTTCTTTGTCTGGTGTCTGCAACTCAGTTCTAATGAGGCCAAGTTCACAAACTTACTTGCTCTCTCGTGTTTTGCATTTCTCATTTTTCAAATAACTTTTAAAAATAACTCAAGCAATACATGTTTATTGAGAAACCACAATAGCAAATCTATGAACAACAAAAAATCACCTACATTCCCAACATGCATCATTATCACAGGCAAACTTTTTTTTTTTTTTGCAAAGGTAGAACTTTATGGCATGTAATAAAAAATTTTTTTAAGTATTGTGGTCCTACTATGGCCACTTATACTTCCAGGGACTTTGAATATACAAGAAAGCAATACACACACACACACACACACACACACACAGAGGCCAATTTCATGGGGCTTACATTTGTCCTATTTCTTTATCTGTTTTCCCTACTCTAGTATCCTACAGGAAGTTTCCCAATTCTACATATATATTCACATAAGCAATCTTTTAGTGGCTGAATATTCTACAGCACTGATGTGCAAGGTGATAGGTTATTTGTTCTATGTGAAAAGCCAGTCTTCCCCCAAGGAAATAACGCATAAAAGAGCAAATATTTAGTAAGCAAGTTGTGATATTGTGAACACACAGAGATTTGGGAAGAGTGGCACATGCAGAGAACACGGAAGCTCCTCACCTCTTCCCCATACCTTGCCCTAGGCATCTCTTCCATCTGGCTGTTTCTAAGTTACAGCCTTTTAGAATAAACTCATACTCTAGTCAGTAAAATGTTTCTCTGAGTTCTGTGAGCAGCTCTAGCCAGTGAATGAAACCCAGTAAGGGGGTTGCGGTGGGCACCTCCCATCTGTAGCCAATCTGGTGAAAGCATAGGTGGTGACCTGGATTTGCAGCGGGCCAGAAAAAGAGGGTGAGTGTGGTCTTGGAGGACTGCGTCCTTAACCTGTGAGATTTGATGCCATGTCTGGTCAGAGTGTCAGAAGTGAGTTAAATTGCAGGACACCGGCTGGTGTCTGAGAATTGCTTGCTGGTGTGAGGAAACCACACACACACACACAAAACTGGGTGGAGAACCCTATGTCAAGTATTATGGGGAAATAGCTAAAAGTGTTGGGAGAGATGCCAAAAAGAGCAAGACAGGGTCCCAGCCCTCATTATAAGCAACGGAAACTAAAATGAAAGAACATAAATGCAAAAACAGAAGCAGTATCAAGAAAAGGAAACTGAAATGAAAGGACATAAATGCAAAAACAGAAGCAATATCATGTAACAATTTACAAATATCTTTCAGCAGGCCACACTTGAGCATAATTTGGCTATGTTAATATTTAAATAATAATAATAATAATAATAGCTAATCCTATTGACTGCTTACTATATGCTAGATGCCATTTTAAGCATTTTTATATTTACTGCCTCCTTGAATCATCATGAAGCCATGTAAACATATATACCATTATTATTTTCATTTTACCGATGAGTAAACTAAGGCAGAGATACAAAGTTAATTGCCCAAGTCCCCATGTCTAGTAGACTCTGGGGTGGGAATTCAAACTAAGTGCTAAACGTTATGTTATGTATAAAATAATGTACTCTTTCAGCCAGCTAGGAAAGCCTTTCTCATGATCATATGGATAGTCAGGAAACATAATTGCCTAGAACATATTCAGTGGCAGAAACATCATCATCTAGGAGAAAGGGATCATCTTCCTTTCCCTGGGGGGCGCCACGTGCTGCTCCATGAATCATCTTTCCTTCCCCTGCAGTGCCTTCCATGGTTCTTCACCACTGGGGTCATAGTTTCTATGCAGAAACTGATGAAAGTGGCAAGCTTCAGCTCACGTCATGGGGAAGTCATGCTTACTGATGTGACATTGTATAGACAATGGAAGGGGTCTGTGGACACCAAAAATGACACATGAATCTCCAGGGAAATCTTTTCAAACTTTCGTGTTCCTAATAATCCCCTTGGGAGTTTACAAAGCCGAAAAGATTCCTAGTCTCCATCGGCAGATGCAGAAGCAGGTCCCATGAGGGCAAACTCTAGGAAATGCTGCCCGACGTGCCCATGGCTGCCCAGACAAGAATTCCTCCCATCCCACAAGTCAGCAAAATGCAAGTCAGAGTAAATAGGGTTGCAGGCGGGTCCTACGCAGGATAACAACCAGGCCAAAAATAGCCTTTCTCCCCTCAAATAATTCGAATCAAGAGTGCATGTTGGAAGTGCTGAATAAGGGGAAGACCTTTCACTTTTAACCACAGAAGCCATACGCCCTGGAGCAGAAGGATGATGACCCACAATTTTTTGTCTCAATAGCCTCCGCTGCACTGGTTACAGGATGATAACTAGAGGCACCAGTGCACTGGCTCCAGGGCACAACATGATTAGTTGGTCGTCTGATAACATGATTCTTATTAGCACTTGCTTTAAAAAGTGCCCACATCGTCCGCACTGTCACTCTAGGTCATTAGCCAGCAGGGAGAAACCCAACAGCATATCCCACACATCCTCCTGGCATAACGAGAGAAAGATGACACGTGTTAATAACCCCAGATGTGCCACTCATGGGGGTGGACAAAGGTAAGAACACAATGGAGCAGCTTATTACCAAGTGAAGTGTGTCAGGTCAGGGACTGGAGATCAGGGCACTGTGAGAGAGGGTTCCCTGACATGGGGTGCTCATGTGGAGTTCCCCTGACACTGTCTTGTGGAGTTCTCGCTAAAGAAACTCACAAGGAAACCCTTACAAAGGGACAACGTGATCAAAAAGAACAGGCTCTGGAGCCAGAAAGGGCCAAAATCAAATTCCAATTCTACCACCTTCTTCTACTGGGGCGGCCTTGGGGAAGTTCCTCTTATTTTCAGAATAAGAATAGTGATACCTGGCTTGTAAGCTTGGTATATGGATGAGGTGAAATAATGGGGGGGGATGCTTTAGAATGGACTTCCAGGGAAGCTGTTCACTAAACTGGTGGTTATTTATGTTGCTATTTTTAAGGGGATCTTCTGTTATAATCACTAGACCTTATTGGGCTACAGAGAGCTAATCCTAGATTCAGCAAACTCTCCTTTGCTTCCTCCCCTCACCCCCATGTTAGAAGAAGTCGACAAGGCAATAGCTCAACAACTGGAAACTCGATTACAATCCTTGAGCAAATTAAATCCATTAGCACCAACAGGTACCCCTTTAGTTTGACTCCTGCTGCTTTCAGACATTGACACTCTAGGTTCCTTGGCTGAGACCATCTTTAAAACTATTTTAAACTAGATTGTATCAGTGTAACACCATTAAAGAGAGAAAGAGGTGGCTTGCCCCCTTTCCTCCCCCACCCCCCTGCTGAAATAAGCCAGAGTCATAAGTAATCTTATCTCCAAAGTCCATTGGCAGTGGAATGCGTAGGTTCTTGCTGGAGACCTTACTCCCAGGAAGTCTCATTATGTCTCTTTAGGGCCACTTTTTAAAGGTTTAAACAACACCAAAAACATGAATTCTGGCAAGGCCGCTCACTCTAAAGCTCAGGACAACTTGAATGGCCGAACCTAGAACTCAGGAGCAACGGCCAGTACCCATACTTCCTGCAAGGGCCAACATGATAAACGCAGGGGCACAGGATAGAACTGTGTTCTAAATCCTGCCTTTGGAAAGCCAGTAGTCAGCCAAACCAAAAATCAGCCAGGCAGGGTGACAAAATGCTTTTGACCCTCCTCTTCTGCTCACTGACCTGCTTCACAGCAACATTAATGTACATAATATTTGTCTTACCTATCTTACAGGATTGTAGTGAGAATATAACTGAAGTAATGAAAGTAGTGAAAACTGAAGCATTTTGCAAGGAAAAGGGGCTATAAGTGATCTTTCCATCGCCATTTATCACCCTTACAACCTCGACTCACCCAATCCCCTTTCCCCTCTGATAATCACCATACTGTGTCTGTGTCAAATTTCACCTTTGTTTCTCCCCAATAGCTCCGCTGTTTCATCCACCCCATCTGGATACCGTGGGCACTTCTCAAGAGTCACCATGGGACCTCCATGAACCTGACCTCACCTCATGCTGGTCATGCCTCTTCTCTGCCACGCTGGCTACCTTGCTTGGATAGTTTCCCCTCTGGGACACACAGATACATTCTCCCCACTTTCCAGCCGGAGTGTTGGGACAATAAATTGAGACATACACAAAGATAGGACAACTATTGTACATAAGCGTAGTGACATCACATAAACTGGCAGGGAGCCAAGTTAATTTACCTCCCGAGCAGCCTGGCTAGTAATATTTCTAACCAGGAACTTAAACAAAAGAAAGTCCCCTTCTGTGAAAACTGTGTGCGGAAAATGTCAAGGTGAAAACGAAACAATGACAATTCTGGCTGGGATTTAATGTGCAAACAAGGGCAGTCATGTCTTTAGGGGACCGTACAAGTTTTTATTGTCTTTTCTGGCTTGGAATATACCCAAACTCCCTAGAAGGTGAGTGTGCATTCTTTCTGCTTAAAGCATATTTTTAAAACTATTTCTAAGATTAAAACTTCAGTGAAACATAGTTTACATTCAATGTAGGTTAATTTCTCAGATACAGAGAAGAATGTTTACAACTCTACTCTCGACCTTTACACACATCATCCATTCAGATCATGATATCCTTGTAATAATCTCCATCTCTTAATTAAATTTTTCTTTACATTTCAAGGTTCAGTTGAAGCACCAGCTCTGCAATAAAGCCTGAAGACCACCCCAGCCAGAAGACGTCTATCCTTCCCTTGAACTTGTACAGCATGTTACACTTATCTTCTGCTGCATCTTCAGAAGAGGCTTTGGGTAGAAGACTGAAAGCTGTCCAAGGGCGGACATTATTTCTTTTCATCTTCATGCATCACTCCACCTATGTCCCTATTATTACTGCCTGACACATCAGGGTTCCATACATATTTATAAAATTAAAACTCAGTAATTTCTCTAAGCTTCTTAGCATAATGCTGCCATACAGCCATCTCTCTTAAAATGTAAGCAATAATTATTCTCTTAAATAATAAAATTCCATTAGCATTTATATTCTAGTCTATGAATCTCTGGGGTCCCTCCTGCAAAGGATGTGGATATAGTTCCCAGAGTCAACATTCATGTCAATTTATTCTAGAAAATCCCATTAAATATCATAATAAAGTTTCCTTTCTAATTTCACATTAAGCATTTTTTTGTCCAAGGATAGCAAGTCCTCTGCCCTGGCTGGTGGCACAGTGGATAAGGAGCCAGCCTGCGAACCCAAAGGTCGCTGGTTCAATTCCCAGCCAGGGCACATAACCAAGTTGCAAGCCAGGTCTCTGGCCAGGTGCATGGCTGGAGGCAGGTGAAAGGCAACCATACATTGATGTCTCTCTCCCTCTCTGCCTCTCTCCTTTCCCCTATGTCTGGAAATAATAAAATCTTTTTTAAAAAGATACCAAGTTCTTTAACATAAAGATATGATACAATAAACCCCATAAACTGTTTGCTGCAAATTCACATTGAAATGAATGCTTGGATCCCAAATGATTAGATTTCCTGTAAATAGATATGTGTATGAACCATAGGAAAAGGAAGAGTTATGTGAAATACAAGGCTTGCTCACTTATAAGTCAAGGATATAGGTCACTGTGCCATTTCTGCAACCCCAACACACCCAGTTGTGCTTTACCTAATGTAACAGGTGCACAATACCTATACACTAAACAAACTATTCAATTCATTTTAACCCGTAAGAGATTTCAGCGGTGCTCTAGTCAATTAGTGTTATTTTACAAAGGATGAAATGGAGGCCACACAATTTTACAGGCCGTGACTACTGAGTAATCTTGGCTACTGTCAGGGCTGTAACGCAGGATTCTTAATTCCCAGTAGATTTCTTCAACCAACATAAGAAATAGCACTTATTGAGCACTTACTATGTACCAGCTACTTCATAGACAAGTCAAATCTTCAGGAAAAGGCCTGCAAAATGATGTGCTACCCCCATATTCTAGTTGAGGAAACTGAAGCTCAAAGAATTGAAATGTCTTGCTCAAGGCACAGTGCTGGTAAGCAGGAGAGCTAACATTCAAACGCCAATCTGTCTGCTTCCAAACCCACAGCCATCCATGTCACAATATATTTACGTTCATTAATAGCATAAATCGCCAACCAGAGAAGGTATTATCTGGGCTTCTAGAGAAAGCTAAAATCCATACTTTTAAAAACAGCTTGGCCCTGGCTGGTGGCACCGTGGATAAAGCACCTGCGAACCCAAAGGTTACTGGTTCGATTCCCAGCCAGGGCAACATAACCAGGTTGCAAGTCAGATCTCCAGCCAAGTATCTGGAGGCCGGTGAAAGGCAACCATATATGGATGTCTCTCTCCTTCTCTGCCTCTCTCCCTCCCCATCTCTCTAAAAAATAATAATAAGTAAAATCTTTTTTTAATCTATTAAAAATAAATTTAAAAGAAAGAAAAAGAAAAACAGCTCAAAAATAAAAAAGAAAGAAAGAAAAATCTATGTCAAAATGTGCAGCCAAATTAAGGGTTCACAACCAACCTCTCCATAAAACCAGGTATGTGATTAGCTTAGAAAAGCAATCTGTTCCTAAAGAACAACAGATCTGATGATGGCAATTTACCTAGTGCCCAGTGAGTCACCAGTTGAGGGTTCCACATCCCACGAAAGATGAAGAGGAGGGTGGATAAAAGAACAGCCAAATTGCTACTTAAGGTACAGAGTGCAATGTGACAGGTGTTTTTTACCGTCCCTGCTTTTCTACAAGTACATGAAGCTTCCACCTCAGACTGTGTCTCATCCACCACCACCTGAAATCCACCCAAGATAGGGTTATGTAAAAGACAGATTCTAAAATGTCTGAGTTTTTCTGTCCTGCCCTCAGTCTTTAGGACAAGCCATTCATTCAGTGGGGTTTTGGAGTCAGATCACTCTGGGGACCAGTCCCTAGCTTTGCTGCCCACCAACCTTGGTACCCTCTGGGCAAGTCCGTCAGGCCGAACAAAGCCTCAGTTTCCTCCTCCAGGTAACAACATAGGAGGAAGGATAAATAAGGGAGATAGTGGAATGTAAAATGCCTCCCAAATGCCTGACCCAAGATGGGACTCAACTCACTTAATTCACTAAGGGTGGATGGTAAATTTTGAGTTCCAGAACAAGGGAAGGCAAATAGGTATGCAAGAATCAGACTGTCATGCTCAGTGATAAGGGCAAGCATTAAAGATTTCACAATGGCCAAATACGTCAAGTAAAAGCCTCTGCTAACAAATAGTGTAACATGATTTTCCAGTAAGAAGGGGACATGGTGGTGAACTGAAATATTCAAGCTGACTCCAGCATTAAAAACTATGAAAGCAGTATTAACACTTGCCACCCACCTACTACCTAACAAGGATTTTATAAGGATTAATGAGTGTGACGCTTAGAAATTCTTTGGAAATAAAGAATCAACACATGCCCCATCACACGTGCATACATAAACAAATATATATTTTAACAAACTAAGGATACTGGGTAAATTTAGATCAGGGCACAGCATGCCTGGAATGAGTAGGGTAGGAACAATATGTTCTTGCTTATGACACCAAGCTCATGACAAATGATTCATACCCTGAACCTTTCATGCCAAAAGATTCCCCCCAGGTGTTCCACCAACTCGAGCAACAGTTTCCAATAAACTAGCTGCAGTAGAGAGGAATCACATCACACCCACAATGAGGCAGAGCAGTCCTGTTTTCACCAAACTACATAAACCCAACAGCTGGAGGGGCCGGAGGGAGAAGGGAAAGAGGAGAGAGAACCACCTAGAATGTCCCTCATAGGACAGGCCATACATTTTCCTCTTTAATGCAGGTGTCATTGTCATCAGAGGCCCTACTTGCAAAGGGTTTCAGCTAAAGGAGAGGTGAGTTCCTTAGATGTGTATTGCCTGTGGCCCTGAAAGCACCCAGGCATTTATAAGGGAAAACAACTAAATGGGAACAAATGAGAGCCGCCCCTTTCCGATGTCTTCAGGTTTAGGTTATTAGTGGATTTCCAACTCTGGGCAAACAGAGCAACGGTGAGAGTTCCAAACAGCTGTACTGCGCGTTCCAGTCGCAATGCCCTCGTACGTCAAACACAAATACACATGAGCAGAACTTCAACTCAGGTCTCCACTCTGCTTTTCATCTCATGTTAGGCAAAAATATATTTAAAAGTTTCTACCTTTTTTCCCTTTAAAAAGTATTCGAAACTTTGTCTCACTTATGAAGACATAGGTCAGCTTTGGTTTGAAGGACCTGGATAGACGATTTCTCTTCCTTGACCATCTTTACTTATACAGTTAACAATAAAAGCTGTGTGTATGCCGCTGGGATAGGGGGTAGGGGCTGGAAGGGATAGGTGTCCTTACAAGAAGAAGAGACTTAATAGAGTAGAAATCTCATTAGTTAACATGGTTTAAGTGCTCAAACCTTTAACTTACACCACCTTGATTACATTTCCTACATTATCTCAGACTTCCCTGCATATCTCCCTTCCAAGGCAGGACCCCAATAACCCCTCCTGGGATTATAAGCACCATTTAAAAAGTCTGGCAGGGCTTGGCACCATTTCTTAAATGGAGTGTAAAATTTGCCAAAGATGTACTTACTCTCTTTTTCTCGCTCTTTCCAAGATCTTTCAAGAGACGAGCTAAAGTAGAGGTCTAATGGGTGAGTGATATTTTACAGCCTGAATTACATTAAAAGCCAGAAATAGTTTAAGTCCCAAATCCTTTACTCCTTGATACAATGGAGCTAATATGTTTGATGTGTTTCAAATCTCCCCTTAAATCCAGAAGCTTGGAGCTAATCACTTAAAGCTGTGCAAAAGTTATTCCATTAATTTAAGAAGATTCAAGTTCAAATCAGGTGATTGATTACCTTCTGTAGTCAAGGTAAGGAACGAGGTCAAGGGTCTCTAGAACTTGAATGAAAAGAAGGCAGCTTCAATTACCCTGCTGATGCTCTCAGAACAGATACATCAGTCTAAAATACGGTTGATCACCATTTTCCTTAATATAATTTAGATGTATGTCCCCAAGGACTCCAGGACGACAGACTATTATTTTAAAACGTTCGCAACTTTCATTAAAAAGCTAACAACGAGTCCAACTCACTCAAGCAGCACTTCCCTGCGAAGGTTTCTGGCAATTACACCACCACTGAACACATTTTGAAAGGTATTAGGCTGCGCAGATGAGGCACATTAGAGATACTCCAATCTCAATAGCCCGGTGGAAGCTGAAACTTTGACTGACTTTCTTTCATTTTACCCATCCTTGGTTTTTACGATCTTCTTGTCTGCTTAAATGACAGGCTAGAGAGGTTTCCACACTTCTAAATCCTCTTCCATGGTTGCCATCGAAGCTGGCACTGGACTATTTCAAGCTCATGGAAGTTCCCCGGTGCTGTTTAAACTGGAATCGCTACCTCAGGTGCCAGAAAGACGGGCTTTTCCAAAAAGCTAAAATCCTCCCTAACCTGGCCAGGCAAGGCTCACGGACTTCCATTGTCCCCACTGTCAGCCTGCTGGAACCGGGACACCCCTCTCCTCCCTTCAGAAAGGGAGGCTAATTCACCAGAGGAGCTCAGGCGACGGGGGAGAACAGGGAGCTGTTGTCCCTGGGATATATCTGATCTTCGTGGGACCGACCACGCCGGAGAACAACCACTCATTCACAGCCTGAAAAGCCCCGGCTCTGCAAACACACTGACTGGTGCTGTGAGAAGATGCTCGAGAGTCCCCGTCCCGAATCGTGCAGGCACTCGGTCCCCAGAAACACAGACGACATTAAGGGGCACCTTATCCACTGCCTTTCTCTTCCCTGGTAAGGAAGGGGGAGGGGAGGCTAGGAGCTCTGCATAAAAATAAAAGAAAAGTCCTCAAAGTCTTATTGATTTTACTTGCACTCATCCCTAAGTCTAGCAAGGGAAGGGAAAGTCACTTGAGGGAATGTCAGCCTCCCTGGAAATTTAACCCTTTCACCTCCACATTCACAATACTTTAATCCCCTTGCGACGGGACTTCAGATCCGTCCTACTACCTCGCTGCGACCCTCGAAGCAGGAAACAGGGATTTGTCTGCTGTTTAAACCTTTGGGTTTTGGAGGACTCTGGCGGGGAGGGGCGCTCCTACCTAATAGGTAGGCAACGTTAACTCCTGGGGAGGAGGGGTTAACAGGCAAGACTTCAGTTTGCAGCCCCTTTCCAGTCCAGAAGCCCCATCCCTCCAAATTCTCCAACGGACCACACAGCCGGCTTTAACCCTTTCCATCTTTCACCCCTTTGCCCTCAGTCCCGTTCTACTCACGCTGCTGTTGTGGCCGGACCAGTGGACCATAGCTTGGTTGTGTGCTGAGTCGCCGGTCAGCGCGAACGTGGTGCTGGTCAGTTTCAGCTCCTCATTCCGGAAGCGAGTGGCTTTGTCCGGGTCCCGCTCCAGAGTCCCAGGCTCCTGCAGACCTCCGTCCCGCAGCACTCCCCGGGGGCTTCTACCGGAGCCCCCTCCTGGCGCTGCCTTCTCTTGCTCCGCTCCACTCCGTCTCCTCCGGCCAGAGCGCGGAGCACCCGCCACGGACGCCCCGGTGTCCGGGGCCCGCTCCAGGGGCAGCGCTCGGTCTCCCGGGGCCACCGCGAACAGGGGGCGCCCAAGGAGGGGCGGGGGCGTGGCAGGAGGCTTGCCTCGCGGCCCCTGGTGAACGAAGCCCCCTGGGGTCGGAGCCCAGCGCGGGCCGGGACGGGGGTGCAGGTGGGGGCAGCAGGAGCCGCCGCTGCAGGTGCCCAAGACGCAGAAGAGCAAGAGCCCCGCGCCGGCGAGGAGCGCGCTCAGCACGGCTGGGAAGCCGCCGCCGGCGCCAACTTTTCCCATCGCGGAGCGGAGAGCGGCGGAGAGCGGGTCCCGGACCGGAGGTGGCGGCGCGGGGCTCTCCACTGGCCGGCTGTGGAGGACAGGCGCTCAGGACCCCAACTCCATCCAAGTTGGGCGGCGGTGGGGCGGGCGGAGGCGGCGCCGGGCAGGTGGCGGCCGCTCGCCCAGGCTGGGCTGGTGCGGAGCGCGGTGCGGACCGAAGGAGCCGCCGCCACGCGGGGGTGGAGCTGAACTGAAGTCTCGGGCGGAACGGGCGCTGGCGCGCTGGCTGGAGAGGCGGGAGGGGGTGGGCGCTGCCGGGGCTCTGGGCGCCGCGTCCCGCTCGCGCGCTGCGCCGTGCGCGGGTGGCTGCGGGGACGGGAAGCGCTGCCGACCCTCCCCGGGGCTCGCGGGCGCTGCCGCCGCCGCTCCCCCGCCTCCCGCTCTGCGCCCGCGCGGCCGCCCGCGGGGCTCCTCGGAGAGCCCGCGCGCGCCTCCGGTGGGGGCGGCCAGCCCGGAGCTCGCGGAGCGGTCACTCTGCTGGGCACTTCCTATTCCAGTTTTATGGTTTTTATCGGTCTCTGGCTGTTTTTCGCCTCCTCCTCACCCGGGGCTTTTCCAGTTTAGAAAACAGGGATGATTGGGCTCCCGATTTTCCCCTTAGTCTCTGAGAGTTGGCATCTTGACCTTACCCCGAGCAGATTCTGTGTCCAGGCCTGGGGGAGATCCCGGAAAGGCAGCCGCGCAGAATGATGTAATTAAATGAAGGGCGGGGGAGGGAAGAGGATTTCCATCAATTATCACGCTTAGATTCCTGACCTCAGAAAGCACTCACTGTGTTGGAACCCAATCTTCCCTGCATTTTTGTGGGCAAGTATCTTGGCTTTCCTAAGAGAGTGCAAACTCATTGAGGACAGCAAGACCAAATTGTGAGCAACTGGGAAGAAATGACCAGTTTCTTTTGTTTCCCATTCTGTCCTCAGTGCTTGACACAGTGCCCTCCAGGGTCAGAAATGTAAGTCATCAACCCAATGAATATTTGTGAGTCTATTATGTATTTGTATTGTAAATGAATACAAGAAAGGAGGCATTGTGCTCCGTTTTTCCGTGTCATTCACTGGTGCCTAGCTCAGAGCATCTAATACGTGGCTTTGGATTCTCCTTAGCCAACTTCCTCTGTCTAGAAGCTCTGCTTCTAGTTTCCTGTGGACCCTCAATCGCTGGCTTTCCTAGGCTTTAAAATTAAGTGATTGCATTGGATAACCTTTAAAAGTCCTTCCATTCCTAAAATTCTGTTATTGTATGGTTATAGTGTTGGTTCAGTCCAGCTCCCCTTACTGTTCAGAAGTGCAGATGAAGATATGTAGTAGGTGAACGGGCTTTGAACATTACAGAGAAGTTCTCAAAATCCAAGCCTTTTTGAAATAGCAAGTTTGCTTCTAAGGGACGGAATAGCTTCACAGTTCTTTGTAGCCTTGGGGTGCCTAATGACGTTTCCTTTCACGTGGTAACTATTAAATTATTCAATGAATATTTACTGACTGAATAAATGAATGCCACAGCAAAACAGTACAATCTCCAAAATTACAGCTTGGCCCATTTTCACACTTGCAAAGGTAACCTTTCCATAAATCTGAAATTTGAGTTTGCGATGGAACCAACTTGAAAGTAACAGAGTGATAATTATTCCCCAATTGAGGAGAACCTTTATTTACTTTTTTTTTTTTTGATGCTGTCCAAGAAGAATTTCTATTATATTGATCCAACCTTGAGTTGTGTTACAAAAAGTTAAATTATTGTTCTTATGATTACTCCAAGGAGGGCAGGCTTAAAAGGACAAAGGCATTCCTCCTAGTCATTGAAGGAGACACAGACTCCTTCCAAAAGCACCTTTACTGCCTACACCTGAACCATCCTGTAAAAGGCATACTGTCTGGAAGGTTGTAACTTACACAGTAGATGGAGAGGAGGCCAGAGGCCCTCCCTCCCCTCCAGACTGCAAGTGCTCCCAGGACAGCTGTTTTCCTCTCTTCAGAAAGGTTTCCAGAGCTTGGCAGGATCATTTGTTTAGTGCCTTCTTTCTGTGTCCTGCTAACCTCCTTTCCGGTCTAGGTAAGTGCCTGAGAGTTCCTCCCAGAGAGAAAACCTGGATTCAAGAGTCAGAACCCAAATAAGTCCCCCATTCCAACAAAGGACTGGAAAAAGTGGAATGAAAATAAAAAAAAAAAAAAAAAAAAAGGAAATGATGGGATTCTGATATTCTGGTCTTAATCTCATATTGCAAAATTAAGCTTGTTTGATTTCAAAATGTTTTCTTCCCAAAGAGTTTACAACTCCCATTAAAACACTCCTATCACAATGAGCTCTTTAAAGTGAAATCATTTTCAGCCCATTTGCTGAGAATTCATAGAGGGCAGGCAGTTTTTTTACTGCCTGATTTAATCATTCATTGGATGAAATTGGCTCCAAGTACTGTATTTTATTTTTATAAATTCACTTTATATTTTATGGCGCTCATCCCCATGACTTTGGTCAACAAACAGAAAGGGACAGTGCCAGAAACTCCCTAAACCGTCCTCTTTTCCTGGAAGACTTGAAATAGGCTAACCATGGAGGGAAGCAGGCTACTCTATTTCAAGGGGTGTTCATTCCAACAACCCACCAAGCACCCTCATAGGTTTTGTTAATACAATGCATTAATAATGGGAAAATAGTTGATATCAAAGACCAATAGAGAACATGGATCTATACTTACGATAAGGCTCTGTAATTCACATACGAGAAATATGCAACCCCCCTTCATTTAGTCACCATCCTTCCTCCAGGGGACTGGCGCTGCAGCCTCCTGACAGCTCTCCCTGCTCCAAAATTGCTGTCCCTCAGTGTATCTCTACAGTGGCCATTGTCAAAATGAAATACAAGTACCCAAATGGTACCACAGATAAATCATTGCGTAAAGGAAGAAAACAATGGCCTTGCTAATATTTAGTGATTAATGGATTAACATATATATGGCGTGTGTGTGTGTGTGTGTGTGTGTGTGTGTGTGTATGTGCGTGCAGGCACGGAGAGAGAGGAAGGGAGGGAGGATATTGTATTTGAATATTTGAAGCCACATGCTGATTTGTGTGCATGATCAATAAAGGTCATGTGCCTAGCCCTACAAAGGAGCACAAGTGGTCTTTGCAGAGCATATAAAATATCAGGTGCTTGCCACTATTGAAAACCCTTCACTGACTTACCATTGCAAACAGAATACAGCCTACACTCCTCCCCATGGCCAGTCAGGCCTGCGTGGGCTGGATGCTGGTCCTCAAGCACACCTGGCAGGTAGCCCTCTCTCCTCTCTGGATGCTTCAGCACCTCTGGGCAAGGCCTTGTAACTTGTGACCATTGCATCTGCTGCTCCACTTTACTGGAATGCCTGCCATCGCCCCAAATTTTCAAAGCTAACCTCTTTCTTTTTTTGAGACCTTCACTTTCAGTGGACCATCTTAGGCTTTCTTGACTCCCTAACCAAGAGGAAGTTCCCTTATATTTTGCATCAGGCCTTTATCTGTTCATTCTTAGTGTATAGTGCAGCCTTCAGTTATTTTACAGATCACATTAAACTGCCCAGAGTCACAAGAGTTCAAACCAGATATCTCATTCCTACTACGCCCTTGACCTTATGCAACGCTACTTCTACTCCAAATCCAATTCCTAACAGATAATATTTATTGATGATTTACTATGTGCCAGGCACTATAATTAAAATCATTTTCAGTAATGTTGAACATGCAATTTTGGAACCAAGTAAGCAAGTTTGTTTAGGTTGAGGGAAAATGTGTATTCTTCAATTTATATCTGTTTTTATTTGGTGGAAGGTAATGTTAAAGAGAGTGATGTACTTACTGCATATATAACCTTACTACACAAACTACGGTATCTGTCACACTGAGTTTCTTTCTTCCCCTTTTCCTTATTCTCTCAATATCTATCGGATACCTTGGCCTTGGCTACACTGAATCACATTATTTGTCTCATTGTTAGAACAATGTCTTTTAATAGCTCTCAAAATGCTTGGCTTCTCTTGGGTACCATTGAGACCAGCTGTCTTGCATTTCAGATAAATTCCATGAAGAACCACAGAAAGAAAATTGGAGAGAATAATATGCAGACTCTTCCAATTACCTGACAAAGGGGACAAGATTTTTTTAAAAAAAAAAACTTCCTTTGAAAGTATTTTCAGGTATCAACAGATACCAGGCTAGATCTCAATCTAGTAATTATACCCCCTCTCGTACACCCACTCTATCTGGCTCAAAGAGAAGGGCTTAAGCTTTCTTATCTGTAAAAATAAGCCCAAGATTATCAACTTGACTCATAAGGATGTTGTAAAAGTTAATTCAACTTCATGCACCTCTTAGAGATAACAATATTGTCTTATATTTATGTAACTCATATTTCATCAGACTTCTAAACAGCTTTTCCCCCCTTATTTAATAAATCTTGCAGCAGCTCCAAAAGATAGGTAGGGGGCAGATTTTGCCTGCATCTTACAAAATAAAAAGAAATTTATCTAGGGTTATGGAGTTAGAGGGAAACAACTTGGAATTACATTTCATTGTGTTTTTTACCTCCATTTAGCCCAAATCCACCCCCAAATTGCATAGTTATGAATTAAAAGCCCACATTAATTTTTGTTTAGCTATTATTCATTGCTTATGCAGTCATTTCAGGATTCAGAAACAGTTTATATAATTAAACAGGAAGAGAGAAGCATGAAATAACATCACGGTCATTATGAGAACTCAAATATGCATGTTTCCCATTTAAATGGTCATAATGTGAAGATAAAATGTGCACTATGACTAAGTTTATTTAGAGAGGTATTATTAGGTTTTTAAAAATACACCTTTACCAAAGGTCTTAGGCTGCATTTAATTTTTCATTTTAGTATTAAAATGTTCTAGAAACTGTAAAAAAGTAACTTTTATTATCTTTCTCCTGTCCTCCTCTAGTCTGTTAGTCCAATGTGAAAGGGCTTTCAGGTAGTAAACCAGAAAACCAACTTCACAATACTGTTTTTATTACTGTCTCCTTGAAAGTGCAAACAGGAAGAATTAACCTCAGCTGCAGCAGATTCCACTTCTGTTTCTTTCGAAGTCCTGACCTGAGGAAAGAAGACAAAAGAAACAGCAAGCCAGCCTCCAAACTCGGGGGAGGGCCACTAAGATGACAACCAAAAGCTCCTGTCTCACAAAAAATCTTGGTTATTTTTGTCTCTTTCCCGAAGAGCTAATCCAAAAATGAATGGGGTTAACACTGAAACCCAGTTCTGTAGATTTCTAGGGCATACTATTCCAGCTGACCACAACTCAAGAAAATATATGCAGCCGTTGAGAGATAAGATTGTGGGGGCTTCTCTCTTACAGCACAAGAGTAATTTACAAAGAAAAGGCAGGAACAGTCCTGGGTGGTGTAGCTTGAGGGCTACAGTGGCTTGAGGGCTGGCCTACTTGAAACATAAGGGTCACTGGTTCGAATCCCAGTCAAGGCACATGCCTGGGTTGTAGGCCTAGTCCCCAGTTGGGGGTGCATGACAGGCAACTGCACATTGATGTTTCCCTCTTTCTCCTTCCCTTCTCCTCTCTCTAAAACTAAATAAATAAAACCTTTTTTAAAAAAGGAACAACTCAAAGAACAGCATAGTTGGGCAGAGATTAACTTGCTGCTTCCTGTTTCTCAGTTCCAGGCAAAGAGTAGACATACTTCAGCCCCACAAGTCCAGATGTTCATCTCTGGTAGTAACATAGAAATACACTTAGGAGGAAGGGAAGGGAAAAGATCAAAGCCCAAAGTTGATGGTGTCCCTTTGCCTCTGATGGTTGGAGGCAGTCCTGTGTGGAGCAGAAAAATCCTAAACTTTGAAGCTGGAATCTTAGTTTTAAATCCTACGTATGCCACCGTTCTCCAGCGTGCTTCCCTGGATGGAAGGCAAGCAGTTAAAATCCAGTCATATTAAAAATAATAATAGTAATAAATGTGTTTCCTGCCAGATACAAAACCAAATTTACAGATCACCATACCCCATAAGTTATAACAAGAGGAATAAAGAACAGAGTTTTGGAAATGAGTTTTGCTTTGGAAACAAACCAAAAGGAACGGAATAAACTCCTGCTTTCTTCGCTCTTCCCTGTGAATCGTTGTACAAGGAATCTGCATTTGAACCTCACAGGCTTCTAGGAGGTCAATTGTAGATTGAGTTTCAATTATGTACTTGAGTTATTTTTTGCAGCTTAAAAAAATTAACTTTAGAAAAGGTCAAAGGAAGTTTTTTATTTACTACATCAAGAGGTAGATACATGCAATTTATAATATAGAGATATTATGGAGTGTAAAGATACAAATAACCTTAGACCCATGCCTAGATGTACAGTAGATCCATGTTTGTTTGCCATGGAAAACCATTATGAGGAAGAGCTCAGCTATCTTCTCCTGCTCAGCTATTATCACCAGGTATGATTTTAGTCACAGTCACATTGTAAGCTGAGGTCTATTTATTCTATTTTGTAAAGTCAACTCTTGTCCTACCAATGGTAATTTAATGAGCTCCTAACACGTGGTGGCAAGCACAAGGCCCTGGGGCTGAGTCCAGCCCTCCACCTTGTTTTATCTGGCCAGGCACCTTGTTTCTACCCAGCTTGCTTAACTGTTAAGGAATAATTACATTTATACAGTCCCAAAATTACATTCAGCCCTTTGAAGGCAGCTGTGAAGCTGATGTGGCCCCTGGTGAAATGGGTTTGACATCCCCACCCCTAACACAATTGGTTCATTGCTAAACTGGTGATAGATGTCTGATGTCTGAAATAGGTAACTGGTATCTCCTCTATTTCTCTTGGTACCCTACATTTATTTGGACAATGCATTTTAATTTTATAATCCTCTGTGCTATTCATCCATTTTCTCCATTAAACTGCAATCTCCTATTGGTTAGGGGCCCTGTAAGTGTTACATGGGTGAGACAAAATAGGTTTATTGTTGTTTGTATGAAAAAGAATACAATAATTAACAAATGATAATACAAGAATAAACTCTGTGTTTCCCATATTCGCAACCGAAAACCTCCCTTTGCCCCACCCCGTATAGTCATCCCTTAGCCTTAGTACCTAACCCAATGCAGATAGAGTAGCATTCAGTCGTTTGTTGAATGACTGAATGAATGACAAAGTTGATGTGCTTATATCTTTGATAGCCTTTCTTGATACCATCAGGTAATCATATCTAGGATGAATCATAGACAAACACCAGAAAGGTCATCCCATGCTAAATTTACACCTAAGACAAAAGTTGAATCAATGAATAAAGCAATTTAAAGCAAAACATCATTATCTAAAAATGTTCATGTGTGTCAGCCTAGTTACAGCTTATTTGAACAGAGCCCTAATAACAATGACAATGTTCTTTAGCATTTAAAAATACTTTTAAGAATTATTTTGAACTTTAACCCACACCATAAGACTGTCTAAACCTTAACTAAATCGCTCAAGTATTTTATTTTCACAAATACACCCACCCACACACACAACCACAAAGATGAAGATAGAAATCTGTTTCAGAATCCCAAAGGCTTCTTGTACTCTGCCAGTCAACACCACTATATATAGACTCCGACAAAAGAATGCCTAATCTCACTTCTAAAGCATAATTAATTTGCTCTATTTGAACATACTTAATAGAATCAAATTGTGAACTCTTAGGTCTAGCTCTTATCATTCAGTATTGTATTTGTGATATCTATTATGATGTTTTGTGTAAGTGACTCATCCGTTTCATGGCGGTTTCATTTATTCCGTAATATGAGCACATGCACATTTATTTATCCATTCTACTGTGGATAGACATTTAGATAAGTTCCGCTTTTTAGCTATTAAGAATATAGCTACTGTGAGCATTATCGTATATGGCATTTGGTAGGCATAAGCACTCTAAGATAAAACATTAGGCCTGGAACCAATGAGTCCTAAGAAAGGCATGTGCAAACTTTTGCTGTATGGTGCTGGTTTTCAATATTTGTTCCAAATAGCAATGTACAAGAGTTCTAGTTATTCTACATACTCATTTATAAATAAATATATATAATTTATATATATATATATATATATATATATATACACACAATTTTAACTATCCTGGTGAGAGTGTAGAGGTATCCCGTACTTGTTTAATTTGCATTTATCTGAAGGATAATAATACTGAGTACTTTTTTTTTTAAGATTTTTTATTTATTATTTTTCAGAGAGCGGGGAAGGGAGACAGGCAGAGAAGGAGGAAAATATCAATGTATGGTTGCCTTTCACCTGCCTCCAGCTATGGATCTGGCTGGAGACCTGGCTTGCAACCTGGTTATGTTACCTTCGGTTGAGAATTGAACTAGCGAGCTTTGGGTTCACAAGCCAGCACCTTATCCACTGTGCCACCAGCCAGGGATACAGAGTACTTTTTAAAGTATTTATTAACTATTTGAATATCCTATTTTCTGAGTGCATTCCAGTCTTTGGTCAACTTTAAAAGTATTGAATGGTGAGTTTTTTCCTTATTGATTGGTAGGAATTCTTTATATAATCTAAATACAAATCCTTTGCCATATATAACTTAGAGACACTTGTATATATATATATATATTTATATATATATATATATAATCCCAGTTTGTGCTTTGTTTTTTCTGTATGCTATTTCTGATGAGTACAAGTTCTTAATATTTATGTAATCCAATTTCTCAATTACTCCAAGACACTTCTGTATAGATAATGTTTTTCTATTTTTAGTTTATAAAACCTTTTCTTAGCTCACATTGATGAATATATTCTCTAATAATATATTCTTACTGTATATGCTATACTGTTTTACTTATCATATTTGTCTATATCCATCTGTCATTAATTATTGTTCATGGTCTGACTTAAGGGTAGAAGTTCATATTGTTTCATTTGGATAGCAATTAACCCAATACCATTAATTAAAAAGACCATCTTTTTCCCACTTCATTGCTGTGATATAATTACTAAATTTTTTTTAAAAATAGGTGACTGACTGTGTATCTATTTCTGAGTTTTCTAGCTTATAGTTGCCAAACTCAGTACTTATAAAACACTTCTCAGTTACTGTAGCTTTATAATGGATCTTGATATCTCATGTGAAGTCCCCTACTTAGTTCTTTAGATGATGTTAGAATTACCTTGTTATTTTTAAAAAGAGAGAGAGAGAAATGCTTTTGTTTTAATGGGGTTGCATTCTATAGATAAATCAATTAGAAAAAAGATAACATCTTTAAAACATTGAGTCCTCCAATTCATGAACATATGATTCTCTTCACTTATTTAGATCTTCCTTGAGTTCTTTCACCAATATTTATTAGTTTTCAGTGTAAAAGTCCTGCACATCCTTCA
This sequence comes from Noctilio leporinus, assembly GCA_004026585.1. Taxonomy (NCBI): domain Eukaryota; kingdom Metazoa; phylum Chordata; class Mammalia; order Chiroptera; family Noctilionidae; genus Noctilio; species Noctilio leporinus. Next base: position 133,307 of record PVIW01003549.1, read on the forward strand.
ATAAATTATTTTTAGATATTGGAGGTATTTGGTGTCATTGTGAAAGATATTATCTCTTTGTCTTAATTTTCAATTAAATTCTGATAATAGTTGAAAAATTCTTACATTAATATTCTATCTAGTAATTGTGTTAATTTTAGTTATTAAATTTAAGTGTAAAAGTCCTGCACATCCTTCAATAAATTATTTTTAGATATTGGAGGTATTTGGTGGCATTGTGAAAGATATTATCTCTTTGTCTTAATTTTCAATTAAATTCTGATAACAGTTGGAAAATTCTTACATTAATATTCTATCTAGTGTTGTATTAATTTTAGTTATTAAATTTAATGTTTAGGTTATTTTAGAATTTCTATGTGCTTGATGATATGTGCAAATTAAACTTCTATATCTTCACTGCAAATATGGGATACTGATTTTGTAATCTATATAAGTGGCTAATCACTATGTTTTACATCTGAAACTAATATAATATTTTATGTCAACTCTAACTGGAAAATTATAAAATAATTGTGTATCTACATTTGACACATAATAAAATAAAAGGTAAAAATGGCTAAATTCTATTAACATAGCTATGCCTATTTTTTAAATAACATTGCACTGTATTTATATTCCATCTTTTTACCTTCAATCTTACTTATCATTTAAGCCTGTCTTTAAAAACAACATATAGTTATTTTTCTACCTGTCACTATTACTTGGTCGTTCTAAATGAATCTTTTCATTTTGAGATAACCATAGATTCACAGCAGTGATAAGAAATAGATATACTGTTTGGCCAGTTTTCCCCAATGGTGACATCTTACAGAATTATAGTATAATACTACAGCTAAGATATTGACATTGGTAAGTTCAAGATACAAAACATTTTGATCACCATGAAGATCCTTTGGCTGTTGTTTATAGTCACATCCATTTCTCTCCTACTCTAGGCCCTTGGCAATCCCTACTTTTTTCTCATATTTATAATGGTATCCTTCCAAGAATGTTATATAAGTGGAAATACACAGTATGCATCCTCCTGAAACTGTCTTCTTCGCTCAGCATAATTCTCTTGAAATTCATTAAAACTGTGTAGTAAGAGGTCATTCTTTTTTATATCTGAGTGGTATTCCATGGTATAGATGTACCACCACTTGTATAACCATGACGAATAGAAAGGCATGGGATTGTTTCCGGCTTGAGTTATAACAAATAAAACTGTTATAATATTCATGTACAGGTTTTGGTGTAAATGTAGCCCACTAGCAATGTATTGAATAGCCCAAGGTCTCTGCATCCTTGCCAGGGGTTGGATATTGTCATTTAAAATTTTGGCCATTCTGAGAAATGAGTAGTAACATGCTATAGTTTTAGTTTTAGCTTGCATTTACCTAATTGCTAGTGACATTTAACATTTTGAAAAGATCAGGACCCCTTAATGAAATGTCTCTTTGTGTCTCTTACTTATATTCCACTTGGTTTGTTCGGATTTTCTTTTTACTGCTGAGTTTTGAGAGCTCTTTGCATAGTTTAGATACTAGACCCTTTTCAGTTAGATAATTTGTACATATTGTCTTCCTCTGTTTTTCATCCTGCTAATAAGGTCTTTCACAGAACAAAAGTTTTTAACTTTGTCCAATTTATCCATTTTTTTTTCTTTTATGGATTATACTGTTGGTGTCAAGACTAAGAATTGCTTCTTAGCCCTAGATTTTAGATTCCTAAAGTATTTTTAAGTACTATAGTTTTATATTTTATTTTTAAGTCATATATATATAAAGTATTTTAAGTATTATAATTTTATATTAAGTCATCAAAACAATATAAAACTATAATACTTAAAATATATGTATGTATATATATTTTAAAGGTCTTATTTATTTATTTATTTATAAAAATTTTATCTGTTATTTTTTGAGAGAAGGACAGGGAGGGAGGAAGAAAGGGAGAGAAACATCAATGTATGGTTGCCTTTCACCTGCCTCCAGCCACGGACCTGGCTGGAGACCTGGCTTGCAACCTGGATTTATGTGTCAAACCAGCTACCTTGGGTTCCCAGGTAGGCACCTTTCCACTGAGCCACCACCCAGGGCCTCATTTATGTTTAGAGAGATGAGAAGGGAGGGAGAAAGAGAGGGAGAGAAACATCAATGAGTGGTTGCCTTTTGAAGGCCCCTCACTGGGGACCTGGCTCTCCACCCAGGCTTGTGCCCTGACTGAGAATCAAACCGCTGACCCTTTTTTTGGAAGGCAGGCACTCAATCCACTGAGAGATGCCAGCCAAGGCTCCATAATATATTTCAAGTTAATTTTTGCATAAGGTGTGAGCTTAGAACTATTTATTTTTATGAATAGTCAATTGCTTCAGTACTACTGTTAGAAAAGTCATTCTGACTTCCATTGAATTGTTTTTGCACATTTGTCAAAAATTAATTAAGCATCTTTCTGAGCTGTGTTCTATTTCACTGATTTGTGAGCGTATTCCTCCACTAATACCACACAGCCTTGATTACTGTACTTATATAAGTCTTGAACTTGAGTAGATTGATCCTTTGTACTGGTGGGTAGAGTGGAAGTTGTGGCTCTTCACTTCCCCCACAATGACACCTCGCTGGCTGGGAGGATAGGAGTTCCTGGTACAGCTCTGCATAGCTTTAATGACTCCTGAGCGAGGGTGGCCTTGTCAACACTAGACAATGGTGAAGGCTTAACTCTCCACTAGACCTTCTATCACCTCAGCAGGCAGAGGGAGGGACTCCTTATCCTTTCAGTAGAGCAAGTCCAGGCACCCTACAAGGTCTTCATGGCAGGAAGACCAGTGCCTCACTTCTGCCTGATGGGATGAAAACCTTGTCTCCCTATTCTGTCTTCTGACACCATCCTATTGGCAGGGAGCTAGGTACACCTCATTATAGCCTGGCAAGGGTGGAGGTCTAGGCTCCTCACGTGGCCTTTGCTGCTTGAATGGAGATGGAACTACATTATTTGTTCCTGTGAATTTGACCTGAGTAACACAGTTACTGTCTAAAAGTTTTGTGCCTTGCTAGTCTGCACATTCCCTGGTTCCTTGGCTAGAGAGAAACAGGCTTTTGTCCGTCCCTACTGGCATCTTTAAGATTGCCTGTTTTTCAACCCTACGTACGTGATAGACAAGTATCCATCAGGGGATCAATGGATCAAAAAACTTTGGTACATTTACAGAATGGAATACTATGCAGCAGAAAGAAAGAAAGAAAGAACTCCTACCTTTTGCAGCAGCATGGATAGAACCAGAGAGTATTATGCTTAGTGAAATAAGCCAGCCAGTGAGAGGCAAATGCCATATGATCTCACCTAACACAGGAACCTAATGAACAAAACAAACAAGCAAAATAGAACTAGAGGCATGAAAACAAGGAACAGACTGACAGTGACCAGAGGGGAGAGGGGAGGGGAAGAAAGAGACAAAGAAGGGGAAGAGTTGAGTCAAGGAACTAGTACAAATGACCCATGGACATGGACAACATGCCGGGATTGACCGTGGGAGAGGGGATGGGTGGGTGGGTGGGGCAGGGGAGAGCAACGGACAACAAGTGGGACCAATGTAATATAACAACAATAAATCAATTTACAAAAATTACAGTTGAAAAATAAAAGAACCTAGTTTCCAGATGACATTACAGACTTACTGAATCAAACCCCTGGAACCCCTACATCTGGATTTTCTGTTCCCTTATTGCTTAAGCCAGTTTCTTTTTTTCCTCCAGGCAACACAATTTTATTTGGTAGAAAACACTGTGGGCTCCCTTATAACAGTAGTCTTCAGTTCCTAGTCTTCGGTCTGTAGATCTTCGGAGCATTCAACAGGGCCTCCCTCCCTAAAGGAGGCCTGTTGCTTGTGTAACCGCTCTAGGTTTGTGCCCTCTCCCTTGGTTAAGGAGGCTGTGTGAGCTACCTTCTTCCATGGTTACAGCCAAAGAACCAGAAGAGAACTCACATGTGAAAGTATGTATTTTAAAGCCTCTTCTGTGTCTTATATGCTGTTATTTCATCAGCCTAAGCAAGTCACACGCTAAGCCCAAAATCAAGACTCAAAGAAGCTCAGCCTACCCTCTATAAGACAAAAACAAGTCACACAATTGATCAAAGATATTTACGATTCTAATTAAGTAATGGCATCAGATTAGAAGCTCGTGATGACATGATCCATATTTGTTCTTGATGCTCTAATTTACTCTTTTCCCAGTTTTGGACACTTATTGGCAAGCATTTTCTCAAATTGCTTATGAATCTTTCCTCTCCTCTGAGGTGCAATTACAAGTTAAAGTGTGTTAAAAACTGTTATGTGCTTTTCTGTGTTTTCATCGTTTTTCTCTCCGAACATCAAGCTGCTTACATTATTCTGACACAATGTCCAATTAAATAATGTTTTGTTCTTTTATTATACTCCTTTTCTTTTAATTCTTAGGTTCAAAATTACATTTTCTTTTCAGTTTTAGAATGTTTAATTGACTACTTTTTATAGCCCACAGGATTCTCCTGTGTTATGTATGTTTCCCTCTATTTTTTGGAGCCTATTAATTATAATTATTCTCAAGTGTCTGTCTGTGTGAGTCACTGGTGGGTCTGTTTCTATGGTCTTTCTCTGTGTCTCTCTCTTCTCTCTCTCAGTTCCTGTTTCGGTCCATGCTTTGCACTTTCATATAGACCTTGAACAAAATTAAAATATTCAGACACCCTGGATAATACTATCTTTATTTTAATTATATACAATGTCTTCTGAATTAGGGATATACAAACTTTATCTGGGTGAGATTTAGCATTAGAGTTTGCTAGAGCTGCTCCATGTCAATTTTACCATAAAGCTATGAAAAGGACTAGACCACCTTGATGGGCCTTGAACTCCAAGTTGTGTTCTTCATAACTGTATGGTGGTGGTTGGAACCACTGTACCACTCAGCTGTACTATCTCCAAACAGCTGCTACCTTGTGCTATTTTTCGGGAAGTGTTATCCTACAATAAGCAAATTGTGCATTTCTTAAAGGAAGATTACACGAATGTTCTTTTATTCACTTTCTGCGTTTCCATTATCCGTAGTACCTCCCCTTCATGTCCTGGCTGCTTTGTCCATCCTAAACTCAGGCTTCTGTCTCGTTGGTCCAATGTGAGGGCTACCGTTTCCTTAAATGGAAAATATTCCCCCAGTCATGAACTGACAAACAGACTCATGAATACCACTCTGGGAATATGGGGCTCAGCTCATTGTGTACATGGTAGCCCCTGAATTCTCTATGTACAGTTTATCCCCAAGCCTTTCAAATCTTATATCATTGTCTAAGATTTACAGTTGCTTTCAACAGAGGAAGAGTCTGATTCAAGCACGTACACGCATCGGCCCAAACCGGGATCTAAAACATCGGAGTGCTCGTTAGTTTTTGTGTGCCCACTGGACCCTTTTAAATCCATTGCTGGAGTTTAGTCGTTGCCAACAAGAGTGTAACGTTTTTATGCTGGGTATTTACTTTTATTGTCAAAATGATAAAAAATCATTGTCTGCCACTGTCACCTATGGCCCTTTACTTGATTTTTAAAGAGCTAATGAGTGGAAAGAGAATAATGAGAAAAAGAAGACTGCAAATGTACTGATCTGTGAACTGTATTTGTAGCTTTTTATGATTAAAGATGACATGTTCTATGCTGCTAAAAATAAGCCTTTTTTTTTTTTTTTCTTCACTTGGCAAATAATTTCAAAATGATTTAGATGGAGACTTTTATTTTAAGAAAAATATTGTTTCTATTAGTTTTTAAAAATGGAAATTGCAAGCAGAAATGCCTAGCTCTTCAAGACAGTTTAGAAATCTCTACTGACGTTTTTTCCTGCAATAACTGGTTGCTTATTGTGGGTGTAAATTTTATGCTTCCCCTGGGACCTATTAGATTAGAAACTTTGGGGCCCAATCATCTTTGTTTTAACAACCTTGCAAGTGATTCTGATTCACGCAAAAAAAGCATTGCTTGTGGTGGTAGTCCTGAAACCACGCTCTGAGAAACACTGCCCCAGAGAAACAGTACCTGGTGTACATAGGTGCTCTGCTGATATTTACCAAGTAGTTGAATAAATAGGTGGGTTGGTAAAAAATTAATCATGCTGCTATATAGAATCTCTTGCAGTTTGGTAACAAAGTTTGTAACTAAATCTAACACTAGGCCCTGGCTGGTAGCGCAGTGGGTAAGGTGCTGGCTTGTGAACCCCAAAGGTCACTGGTTCAATTCCCCAGCCAAGGCACATAACCAGGTTGCAAGCCAGGTCTCCAGCCAGGTCCTTAGCTGGAGGCAGATGAAAGGCAACCATATATTGATGTCTCTCTCCCTTTCTGCCCCTCTCCCTTCCTCTTTCTCTGGAAATAATAAATACAATCTTTTAAAATTTTTAAAAAGTTAAAAAAATAAATGTAACACTAGGATCACAGAGGATGGAAGGGAAAGTTACATTTATTAATTACATAAGAATTTCAAAGATGAATTTTCTAGATTTTCTAAATGTGAACTCCTAAACAGCAGCAGAGGAGAAGTAGTCTGCTGTCCTGCTGTCCTGCTGTCCTGCTGTACTGCTGCAGTGGTTCTCAGTGTCCTCCACCCCACCAGTAGCATTAGCATCACCTGGGAACCTGTCAACCCAAATTATTTGTCCTTACCTGAGACTTGCTGAATCAGAAAGGGGAAGTTTATGTATGAACTTCCCAGGAGATTGCAATGCACGTGAAACTCTGGGACCTGAGGCTCTGGAATATGGATTTTAATCAGTTGGCAATGATGACATAAAGAAGTTAATTAAAGGTGATGTTTCATCCAGGCACTCAGGTACAATAGTCGAGAAATTCCTAAGTGACTTTTCAACTTAATATATAGAAACATTCAAAGGAAATGCTATAAACTAGTTGCACAGCTCTTGACACTTTCTGTATATATACAGAAAACTTAATGCATGATTTTCTGTGATCAAAGATTACAGTTTAACTCACAGGACTGCAATATAGGTAGTGCTGGAAGGACCGTTTTTGCAATAAACCTGCCCTCCAAGATTTGATCAATACAAAGGATATGCATTGGGCCAGAGGCAGGTCATGTGAAAGAATAATATCCAGTCTGTAATTATCTAAGATCCAGTCTTGTAGTGTCACCAAGAAATTTCAGGAATAAAAGCTTCAGCAGCAAAAAAACTAAGGAGTAAGCCTGGCTATCTAGGGGTTGCTGAAGTAAGAGCTAGCCACCACCCATGATAGACTCTCATGCCCAGGCGAGGAGATCAATTGTAACATGAGCCCTGTAAAGAAACACCAGAGCCTCTGTCAGCATCCAAAGAGGAAGGATCAGCTCTAGACAGTTGCCAAGCCCAGGAGGCAGAAAACTGGGTGATGATTAAAAGGCTACTATTTAAACAAATGATTGCACTTTTCTCTTCAACCCCTGCCCCTGTTCCCCACTCTGCCCCAGCTGTGTGGGCATCAGAAACTTTCTCTCAAGGTGGGTGAGGGCAATGAAGTCACAAGGGAATGAAGTAGAAAGAAGTCAGCCATGCCCTTCTCCACTGCAGGTTTCCTGGAGGTGCAGGCTTCTGTAGGCTCAGAAGGTGAGAGCATTTAATGCGAAGTCAAATTCAAAGTTTGGGCGAATGTCTAATTTCTGAATTAGAGCCAGTTTGTTACATGGAGTGGCTTTAGAATATTCTGACCAAGAGAAACAAGCAAAAGTATGATGGACTTGAAGTTTTCAACCAGGAGGCACAGAACCAATCAAATGTGTATAAACATTGTAGAAGGATGCAGAGAGACAAAAACAAAGTTGTGTCAAGAATCATACTTACTCAACATACTGTTTACACACAGGTTGAGCCTTAAATATTTTGGTTCAAGTCCAAAAATTCTAAAAACAACAACAACAACAACAACACAACAACAAAAACACAACTGAGCCAGCTCTGTGGATGTGAGAAATATTGTACAGGACATATGCCTACCTGCCCTAAAAAACCATTGACTGTGAAATTTATGTTTAAAATAATTTATAAAGATATGGGGCAATGTTGCAGGGACAGAGTGGTGTAATAAATATTGATTTTCTGCTTTTGTTTTTCTGGTCCTCTCTGGAAGTATTGAGTCTGCCACTCTCTAGCATGTGACAGAGAGTAAGCCACTAATTTTTTAGACTTTGATTTCTTCATCTGTGTAACAAAAATATGGGTTGGATACTTTCAAATGTTGGCAGTTATGATTCTATGACGTCTCCATAAAAAATAAATTAGTGTATATGAAATGTACATTTAGACCAGGCTCTTGCCATTAGCTTGAGGAATGACCTTTAGCAGGTGACCTTATTTCTCCATGTTACAATTGTCTTACTCAGAGTCCCTCCCTTGTATTCCTATGAGGTGGCTGTGAAGCTCAAAAATGAAGTGTTTTGGTAGAATAATGGCCTCCATAGATGTCTACATTCTGTCCAAAAATCGTGGAAACAGCAGATATATTAACACACTTGGGAAGAGGGACTTTGCATTTGTGATTAAGTTAAGGAACTGGAAATGAATAGATTATCCAGGTCTGTCTCATCCAATCACATGGGTCCATAACATTACATAATCATTCCCAGCTGTGGTCTAAGGGAGCCATGAGGTAAAACAATGGTAAAAGAGATGCAGGGTTGCGGGCTTTAAAGATGGAGAATGAGAGCTACAAGCCAAGGCATGTGGGTGGTCTCTAGAGCTAAAAATAACAAAGAAACTTATTTTCTCCCCAGGCCCTTCAGAAAGAAACATAGCCATGCCAATGTCCTGGTTTTAGTCTAGGAAGACCCATTCAGATTTGATCTTCAGATAACAAATTCGTATGGCGTAAGCCATTACCTGGTTGGTAATTTGCTATGACAGCCACAGAAAACTATTACAAATGTGAGCAATGCCCCTTTGCAAATACAGGCTCTGGTGATGATAAAGATAGATATTCTGAAAGGACATAAAATGAACATTGATTAAAAAAAAAACATACAAAAATGCCATCGAGAGCGGGGAAGAAATTCTAAAGGTTATCCTGCGAACCTACGCTTTCCTCCAGGGCCCCTTTTCCTTCTTATCCAGATGGTATATTCTTTTCTTAACCATCTCATGCGCAGAAATTCAGTAAATACTCTTAGTCACCAGTTCCAGAATCTTCCCATTTTTATTACTGCAAAATTCATTTCATCTTAAGACAGGTTTCTTTTTTTTAAAGCCCATAATTACGTTACTCTCAGTTGTGCCACCATGGACAAAAACAAAGCCTTCTCTACACATTCACACGAGAAGTTATTCCCACATCAAGCTAAGTTTTGAGCCAATACCGAAGTCCATCTTTTAATTCTTGCTTTTAGGTAACATGTGTGGTTTGTTCGGATGTTAGGATCACTCAAACCATTTAGTATGAGATGATTATCAAGCGTCTTTTCTTTTAAAACCCATCCCCTTATCCTCTGCGGGGCTGGGCTGTGGGATTGTGCAAATCACATCTCTTTTGCCTTCTGGTTTCCTGTTAGGCTCCACCACCAGGGGGAGCTAGATGGAGCCTGCAAAGGGAGAAGGGCAAAACTTTTCTGCTTGCTGTTGGCGTCACCACAGAAACTGTTAGGCTGGACTGTTGGAGCTGGGTCGGTATTAGAGGTTAGTTCCAGTTTGCTGTTATTTTTGCCCCCACACCGCAAAACTAGCCTCCTAGTGCCACCCCCTTACCCCTTCAGAAACATCAGCACTCCTTCCTTGCAGTTTGAGTTCCACCTTGATAGTGGCATTTATCTTGAGACTCTTGAGAGTCCAGTTCTTGCCCACCACTGCCCCTTCTCAGAGGTCTCAGTCTCTCATCGGGGTCCCTTTCCTCCCATCTCCTTCCTTTTGTTCCCCCAGGTCCTAGGGGTGGTCACTGTTCCCTCAGTCACTGCCTCTGCCATACCTTGGAAGTATGTTTTTGTTTGGCTCAGTTCCCTAATGCCTGGGTAGCAATATACTATATTAAATTCTTTCTGTTGAAATAGGTCTGGTTTGTGCCTTCCGACTGCTACATAAATGGAAATATGATTGTGAATTTGACTTTGCTAATGGTTTTCTGATCATTTCCTACTTGAAAACCAAAGTAGGAAAATGTTTCCAAAGAACAACATGGAATTGTTCATCCTTTATAGTGTTTTCGAAAACCCCAAACCAACAAATCATGATATTGCATGTACAAAATTCTGTCACTTAACATCTCTGATGCCAAGTGTTTGTGTGTGTGTGTGTGTGTGTGTGTGTGTGTGTATAATTTCAAAACCCACAGTGGCTCATCCAACTCATTTACGTTATCATTTGATCCTGCATTTTTTCTATAAAACTATTCCTAATCTGAACATTTGTTCTCCAGAATTTTGACACCATTGGATCTCCTTTCTTTCTTGTCTCTGTGACTTAAAAATTTTTTAAGCGAATTAGTAATAATATTTTCAGCATCTGAATTGTCCTCTTGAAGCTTCCAGGCTAGAAAAATAAAATATAATGGTGAATGTATTTGTTTTTATTACTTCTTAAAACCATCTCTCAGAAGGTCTTAAATTTTATATAATCTCAGGATGTTTCAGATTTTGGGATTGATAATGATGATTGCTAATTGGTTAATAAGAAATACTTGAAAATTAATCCCAGGTCAGGTACTGGCATATTTGTGTGGTATTGTAACAGAGAGAGGAGGAGAGGTTCCTGAAGTCCCCACAGCCCAAGGTTTGGGGGATAGGGGAAGAAGATAATAGAACTTTTAAGGTAGTTTGCATATCTATGGCAAGCTGATAGCTAGATAATGGCTGTGCTACTGCTCTGGTGCAAAAGGGGTGCTGACTTTGGGAATTTAAAAGGGAGAGCAGCCTTGAGAGAAAAGGAGCATGTTGGAGAAGTGTGATGAAGGTGTGTCATGATGTAAGAGGGTGTTGTAGCAACCAATGGGAGAAGCAGCAAGCAGCTATGCAGTTTGTAGTCAGGATCTGGCCGTGAATCCTGGGCCAGTGAGAAAGCAGGCTCACTGCTGCCTTGATCGTGCCCCCTCCAGCTGACTCCAAAGCTACCGAGAACTTTGCCTTGCAGACCTGGATTCTATCTGGACTGCTGGAACTCAGGACATGCAGAAAGGACTCTCTTAGGACTTGTGCCCTTCCTGGATTTCACCATGATCCAATGTAACATGGAACATGCTTTTCTAGACTATTAAATGGAGGCTGAAGACAATGTACCCCAGCTCCTGAAGGAGAAAGCTGACAGATAAGGGATGGGGAACTGTTAGGCTTGGCTTTGGTTTATAGCCTTTTGGGAAATAAGGGAAGTGCTAGGTGTCATGAAAGAACAGGGTTCCCAGCTGAAGTGCTCCCAGCAAACCACCCCTCACCATTGAGGCTGGAATATTATAAATAAAGACCTGTTTTTCTCAATATTAATTGTTGGTCATACACCAAGGTGCCACGTCCATGAGCCCTGGCTTGCTGGGTAACAGTTCAATATTGCTAGAATTATCATTTGTTTACTGCTCTCAATACTATGATCAATAAAATATGAGGCTGCACTTGTTTTTCCAGCTTTCCATTTGCCTTTCTGCCCCCTAAGGTTTTTGCCTTGTTCTTTTGGAAAGGAGAGGATGCTGCCTAGTGAAATGTGTAAAGTCATCGGAGGTGTAGATTTCTCATCTATCTTGCAGACCTGTTCCTTCATGATGAGGAGGAAGGTGTGTTCACTTCTCTTTCCCTCCACCACTAAAGGCTCTGACAGTTATTCTAAGACTGTACTCAGAAAATTCAGGAAATGTAATTATGACACTAGGGAACACCTGCCTCATAGAATTATCATTTTAAAGAGGAAAGTGTGAGTGAGACACATAATTTCCTAAAAAGAAAAAAAAAAAGGTCTCAGATACTAACCCCTCTCCCCAAGTTACACTTATAGGAATAAGGAAAATAATTTTTTTATAAAGTGTGCAAATGGTACTTTCAAAGGTGGAGTGGGGTTTTAGGAATTCAGATGGAGACAAATAACTAATTTTTCTAGTAGATCATTTTATAAAGTTTCACAAACACTTTATTTTTTTCATTCAATTGGTTGGAAGTGTGTCAGTGACTGAGAAGCTTTGACTGTTTTAGTACAATAAAGAAGAGCAGAAGGGGAGATGTTTGAACTTGATTTGAGTTACTTAAACTATGGAAATGTGCACCTTCTCTGACATGGGGGAGAATACACAAAATGAGTGATGATAGAAAATGTTCTCTCCAGCATTTAGGATGATGGAGTTTGTTGATAAATGTCTTTAAGCCTTAGAGCCAGATAAAGGTCATAATTTCAGTCAAAAAAAAAACAAAAAACAAAAAACATCTAAAACTGGAAAACTGGCCCCTTAAATTTTTCAAGGTTATATTTTATTATGATGGCTGCTTAAGACATTGATAAAAAGATGTTAGAAGAAGCCCCCCTTGTGCTCCAGGACTAGGCAATTTCCCTAATGTAAGAACTGGCCTTTTCTTTTCTTTCTTTTTCTTTTTCTTTCTTTCTTTCTTTTTTTCTTTTTTGATTACTGGTTACTTCATCTTTGTTTTTTTTAATTTACTCTTTTTTTTTTAAGTGTTTATTATTTTTAGAGAGAGGGGAAGAGAGAGAGTCAGAGAGGGAGAGAGACATCAGTGTATGGTTGCCTTTCACCTGCCTCCAGCTAAGGATCTGGCTGGGGACCTGGCTTGCAACCTGGTTATGTGCCCTGGCTGGGAATCAAACCAGCGACCTTCAAGTTCACAGACCAACGACTTATCCACTGTGCCACCAGCCAGGGCTAAATTTACTCTTTATTGGATTTTTTTTCCCATTACTATTTAGTCCCCTTACACTCCTTTCTCCCCAGCAATCACCACACTGCTCACCCAAGCCTCCATTCAGTATAAAGCACTTAGAACAGTCCTCTCTATAGAGTAAGGCATTTTTAAAAAGGAACACAGGACCTGGTATAGGAAAGAGATATTTATTCCATCCTTCTTAATACTATTGATTGATATAGGTAGTTTTTCATTTTCTCTGTCCTGTAAATTTTTAAAGACTATATCACAACCCCTTTATATTATTTATTCATAACAACTATTGTACTATTAAAGATTTTCTCATATAGGTAGTAAAAGAAACAAATAAATCAATAACCAACAAACAAAATCAAGCCTTGCTCCTCTCAGTTTTTTTTTTAAGAACAACATAACTGCTAAAAAATATAAAAAGAAATCTCTTATACATAATAATTGACACTGTTATTTTTGGCCACTTTCACACATTTTAACACTTGGGTTGAAATCATCTCAGCCAAAAATCTTCTCAACCGGGAAGCCTGGATTCACATTTATTATTAGCTTGGCAAGAAGACCTGGACTAGCTTTAATGGAAGAAGCAGCTTTTTCCAAAATCAAGGCAACGTGGGAGGCACTGCCTCAGTTAGAGATCTCGGGGTCTCTCCCAAAATCCATGAACAGCAAAATCAATAGGTCAAGTATATGCAATGTGTTGTACACATTACTTGTTGGGGGACAACTGTGCCTTCAAGAAACGAACAGCTCATATGTGTGGATGGTTGGTATGGAAGGCAACATGTGACATATGTCATACTAGACACATAGAAAGATCTGGGGACCCAGAGGAGTCAACCATCAGAGCCATCTAATGAGCAGTATTCAGTGGAGACTCAGTGAATGTTGGTATTATTTGTAGAATGACCTTGAAGTTTGGGTAAGATTTCAATAGAAGAAAAGGATATGGAAACTCGATTGAATAGTGTTTGGATTCACAAATATGGTATAGTTGGCAAATAAAGAGGCTCCAGTCTTGGGAGATAGTTTGTTTAGTTTAATTAGGAAGGCAGAAATTAATAGCAAAAGACTCAAATATTTAATTAGAATACCTTTGGCACATAGAGAGTACTCGTAATAACTAAATTATAATTCAAACACTCATCCTATAAACCATGAAAAGGTAATTCAAATCATGACTTGATAAGATCCTTATTTATGAAACTATATAGCATAGCTCTGTTGCAGGAACTAGAAGTTCAGAGCTCCACTGGGTGTCATTGGCATTAATGGTAAGCAAATGAGCAATTCATTGATTATGAAAATAATTCCATTGACCTATATACTCAATAAGTCACATGCTCTGAGATTCTGTACAGATGGTGGCACTATGCCAGCTGCTACTTTTAAAACAAAGACCCACATTGACATAATGGCCATTAGAATAGGGGGTCTGGAATTTAATAACAGTATGAAACTGGTTAGTCCATGAGGCCATGGGGCTGCCTACTGGATGGATGCCTCTGAGTCCTAGGCTCCTGCTTATGATGAATGAAATAATTAATGACTAAAGACATAAGCATAATACTTTCAAATGGCTGGTCACATAATGAAGACCTTTCACCATTATTTTTTCTTTGTTCTTTTCACTGCAGTGACAGTCCCTCTGAAGACCAAAAGGCCAGTAAGATAATAGACTGCCAAGGATCAACTTGGAATTAATTTGAAATGGACTTTTATCTTAGGATCAGATATGGCAATTTAAGGAAAGGTTTGTCACACAGCCAGCGAGAAATAATGAGACAGTAGGAATATCATTATCATTCTTCACTTAACTTTCCCTCTTCTGACCATGAAGTTCTGCTGCCTTCCTTCCTTGTATCATGGTTTTCAAAATTTCCACATTGGTTTTGAAATTTAAACCGATCATGTTTCCTCTCTGCTTAGAATCCTTCGATGGCTTCCCATTGCTCTTAGAATAAAGACCCTGAACTTGGAGTTAAGGGGATGCATTATCTGATGTTGCCCTTCCTTTATGTCACTTATCATATTGACCTTAAACCTCTTTGCTTCAGTTCCACAAGCCTTCTCTCAGCTGCTGCTAGCTTTCACACAGGCCTTTGCACATGCCATTGCTCAGCGCCTTTCGTCTTCACACGGCCACCCTCCACCGCATTTATCCTTCAGGTCTCAGCTAAAGTACATTTCCTCAGGGAAGCTCACCCTGACTTTCCTGACTAGTTATCATATCATCATATCATACTCCCCTATCATCACATGCCTCTCCATCTCAGCTTACCACAGCTCTCTGTTTCCGTGAAAATTTAACTTGGTCACATTTTTTACTTAATGTCTGTCTTTCTTGCTAAACTATCAGGTCCACAAGGACAGGAGAAGGGAGCAATGTCACTTTTCTCAATATTGTATCTCAGAATATGATATAATACTTGGTACCCAGTAGGTTCCATAAATAAAGTTCTATTCATTTCATACATATTTAGTGAGTGCCTTGTAACTAAATTTATGACAAACTGCTTAGTGACAAAAGAAAGAAAATAATGGTTATAGAACCAGAAAGTAGAATCAATATAATTTTAAAAGGTAAATGTATATAAAAGGTATAAAACAGTTTCAATCTTCTATAAAAAAATGTTCTCTTGAATAACTGAGCTTTTTTGTGCCTATGTCATACAATTTTGGCTTCCCAGGTTTGAAAAACTCATTTATATAGTCATAAGTACTTTTTCTGAGTTGCCAAGACAGTACTGGAGAGTTGTTTAGAGCTCTAAGAATATCAGTTTTGTGAAAATAATTATGCCTACAGCTTCTGGCTTGAAAATGGGAGAAGATGCCACAAGCTAATGAATGCAGGCTGACTCTAGAAGCCAGAAAAAGCAAGGAAAGGGGTTCTCCTCTAAAGCTTCAAGAAGAAATTAGCTCCTCTAGCACCTTGATTTTAGTCCATTGAAACCCAGTTCCATCTTCTGACCACCAGAACTAAAAGACAGTGTTATGTTTTAAGCCCCTATTTATGGTAATTAATAGGACATAAATATAATTATATATATGTGCATATATATAAATATATATATATTTGCTACTAAGATTTAATATATAATGAAGCTTAAAAACATTAATGTTAAAGAGCCTCAAAAATCAATCAAGTAAATCTCAACTAATGTTTTTGAACACATCTGCTTACAAACTTTGTGTAATCAGATATGCCTATTTAATCATCATTTCACTTAGTCTTCTGGGAGTGCATAATATAGATAAATTTGCCTTGTAATTCCATGTCTTGTAGAAGTACAAGTCTCTTTGGCCCTGATGAAATACAGCACATAATAGGGTTGACGAGGAAGGTTTAGAAAAGATTATAATACAGGAGAGAAGTAATATGATTACAAATGTTTACAAGAGGAGGAAAGATAGGAAGAGGGGGAGAAAGAGGAAGGGAGGGAGGGAGGGAGAGAGAGAGAGAAGTTGGGAGAGCCAGGAACTGACTTTTGGAAAGATGCCAATTGTTAAGGTGAAATTGGTTAAAGACAAGAAATATGAGAGTAGTGTGAGTAACTGCCATGTTAGAACATGGAGCAGGAACAGAAAAAAGTTGTAGCTTTGAGGATAAGACGAGAAAGCAAGAAAAAATAATAATAAACAGCCAGTAGAAACCCTGGAAGTCAGGTTCAGAATTTTTTTTCCTAATTCTGTGGGCAATGGAGAAATTTGTCAGTCATGTGATGTAAAGTCCTTTCCTCTCCCCCTAACCAATATTTTTAAAACAAGAAGTTCTGATTTCTTTTGAGGGTGCTGTAAAGCGAAAACAAACAAACAAAAGACAGTCCACCAATTTTCAAGTGCTCCCCAATATCTCTACTTCTGAAAGAATCTATTGAAGTAATGAAGAATTATCAGCTCTGTTAGAGTGGGAAGTTACCTGCTTGCTGAGGTATGTAAGACACAAATGTCTTTCTTTGTGAAAACGAAGACTTAGAGATAAGAGAGAATTCTTCACTCCTTCTTCATATCTTACTCCATCCTTGACCAAAGTAGGAGACCTTAGTGAAAAATAATGTGGGCTTGTGTCAGTGGGACACACATTTTGCCATTAGACTCAGCCACGGACTGAGTTCTGGTCATGGAACGTAAACAAAGTAATCAAGACACTTCCAGAAATAGCACAGATAGAAAACTCTCAGGCTGATCTTACACGTTCTTTATTCTCCCTCTGGTGGATGGGATCCGTAGGACCAAGGATGACCTTGGTCCTAAAATGACAAAGCCTCCATCTAGTCTGTGTCAAGAAGGAGATGTGAACTTGTATTTGGTAATCAATTGACAGTCTATGACCCAGGGAATAAAAAGTAAGGGTTGACATTTCCAACTAAAACTTATTTGTATCACCTGCTAAACAAGAGATTTGAGATATCAGAGGCCTGGGCTTACATTAGTTACAGTGGGTACCCTAAGACAATGATTTTCATGTTTTTCAACTGTATCCCCATCTATAAAGTAGGGCTGACATTATGAACAACATTGTGAAAATTAAGTGAAAAGTGAAGTGCAGAGATAATTTCTTGTATTAGTAGATATTTACTTCAAGTCCCAGAGAGAGCCCCTCCTGTTGAACAATCCCTGATGGTCACACATTCATTTGTCACCTGCGTCTTATAACTAATTGTTCCTTTTAAAGGCTAACCCTGGATTATATTACATTTGATATCTGCTACCTGGCTACTTCTAAGTTTGTTCTATTTTATAAAGGAAAAATTAAGGCCCTTTTGAGAATAGGACCTCTTGCCACCTGCTTCAATCACCTCCTCCATGGAGACTTCAATTATAGTCTTCTTCATACAGGGACCCCTGCTTCCTGAATGCCCAAAGCATTCGTTGCTTGAATTACATATTTAACACAGTAATATTTTCTTTTTATGTAAACAATGTCCAGCTTCAACTTCTCTTAAAAAAGGTACAGTGGGTGTTGTTAGATAATGTATTTTGAAGCGTCTTCTATGATTATATAAATATACATATTATACATTCCTTCCTTCCGCAATATAATTACATCACTCTGCTTAGAAGGATTTAGTGATTCCCTGTAGCTGAGTTTTTGTTGACCCCTAGTTATTCATTCTCTCCTTCTTAGATAAAAATAGGGTTTTAGTCCAAAATGGGGCTATTTCACTAAATTTCTTTCCCCTTCCTTTCTTGAACTTGGGTATCACCAAGAGACTGAGTGAACTATTTTCTAGTTTTATTTGCATGTCAATTAAAACAGCACTCGTATTTTTGTTGTTCTGTTGAATAGCAGTGTGGGAGAGTAGAAGGGGCACATGATTAGAAGTCATAAAGTCTAGCGTCAGAGATTTGATAACTTTTAGCTGGTTAGAAGTCATTTGCCTAAGAGAGCTTCAACTTAATTGTAAAATTGGGATGATAATATCTATTCTTGATTTTTCCCAAGGGTGTAAGTGATCAGCTGGTGTGCTCAGGTATTTCACGAGTATTAGAGATTGCAGATAGAGGTCCATAAAAATATTAAGTCAGAAGGGGATTTTAGAATTTATTTATTTAGTGCTGTTCTTTCATATAATAGGAAGAAACTGAATGGAACAAAACCAATAAAAAATCTGGAGGCCCAGGGAATTGATAACTTACTTGTCCAATGTCATATGACCCTAAAAGGCTGGGTCATAAAATCCTTCAGATATCCTGATTTGGGGCCTTGGCACTTGCAATACACCACCCTCAGTTTATATCCTTAGATGCAATCAAATCTTTTGTCCTTTCTCCTCTTACTCAGAAACAAATAACTGGAAACTCTAGCTCTGAGTCATTTGAGCTCAAATTTATCTCCAAAGTCTGTCTACTTTGTGACCTTTCCTGATTTCCATTCTCTAGGAGCAGGAGAGAAGTCAATCCTTCCTGAGCCCTACTAGTTGGTATGACTGGGAATGTTTGCCCTTGTATTTCTTTCTGTCATTGTCACTTTAAATGCACCACAGCCTGCATTTAGGCTAATAACCAGCCTAAAGTTTATGAAATGCATGATTGGTATCAGCTTCATAAAACTCAGGCAAAGGCAATATCTTTCCTACATTTTGTATGCCTTCCATTCTAGAAACCTTTAGATTTGGTGACTACCTAAAATAATTATATGTATTATTAGGGAAAAATTAAAATAGTAATTGAAAGTATTCTAAAAACCACCAATTTGTTAATGTTTTTAATTTATTTATTGATTAGTGACAAAGAAGTGTATGCTTACTGTTTTGTCCATGTTACAAGTATATTTTCTCTTTAATAAACAAAGCGAATGTTTCTAAGTATGTGACTTAAATGTCAACATGTTTAAAAATCAACTAGCCCTGGCTGGTGGCACAGTGGATAAGGTACCGGCCTATGAATCGGTACCTTAAAGGTTGCTGGCTCGATTCCCCAGCCAGGGCCCATACACAGATTGCAAGCCAGGTCTCCAGCCAGATCCATAGCTGGAGGCAGGTGAAAGGCAACCATGGATTGATGTCTCTTTCCCTCTCTGCCTCTCTCCCTTTCCCTCTCTCTGAAAATAATAAATCAAGCCTTTTAAAAAAATCACCTAGTTTGTTTATGCTGAAGACTTGAAAAGCTAAAATGCATAGCCGGAGCTAACTCATTCCTTCCTTAAAAATCAGGAGTGATTTTGTGAGAGAGATATCATTTTTGTAAAATACGAACTTTTGGAAACTAAGTCAGCTATGCAACTTTGCAGAAGTCCATCCTACGTCATCTATCAGGCTTTTTTTTTTTTTTCCTCTCTCTCTCTCAAAAAGACAAATGGCCTATAATTTAGTACCACTCAAATTTGGCTTTTTCTCTCACTTCTCTAAGTCACAAACATGATATATTAATCAAATTGAGCAGGTCTTTATTTCCTACAAACTTACTTTCACTTTTTTATTATTTAAGATGTTTATTTCATTTTATTCCACTTTATTAAGATATAATTAAGATACCATTGTGTAAGTACAAAGTATATGTGTTGATTTACTGAAAAATGATTTACCACTATAATGGTACAATGAGAATGATCTGAGCAGGATTTTCTTTTCCTATATAAATAATGAGAGTCTACTATTCATAAGGCTTGATTTTAAGCTTCTCAGTTGGGAAAGGACATTCCTTGGTTTCTCTTTGTTAAATTAGAATCCAGATGAACAGAAATGTATGGATAGCCAGGGGTGATCCAGGCATGTGGCAGGCACTGGGAAGAAGACAGTGAAGGCATAATAATTCTTGGTCCTTGCCTTTGAAGGGCTCACATTAGTGGAGGATTTGACATGATAAATGTGATGGTGGCAATGGGAGGCAGACTAAAAAGAGGTGCTTCCCTAGAGGAGGTAAACCTCGGGTAAATCTTAAAGAATTAGAAAATTTAGAAAGGAGAAGGAAAATGTTACGGACAATTGAAACAAATTGAAGGGGGTACAGAACCAAGCTTCAGTATGGCTGGGTCAAATGAAAAGATTGGCTTACAGAATTCCTCTTGTCTCAAATATTCTTCAACCTTCACTCCTCAGTTTCCCATGTGCATATTCTTCCCTTTTTATTAAAATACTTAATTAACACACTGCCTGCTCTAAGAAGCATTTTTCTGATGCCCTCAGGAAAAATGTATTTGTGTCTCTATTATGTATCTCATTGTCTCTAAATAGACTGGAAGGATTTTGCCAGTATTATCCACCCCTATTTTATATGTTTTCATTATATTTAATAACTTGCAAATAGCCAACAAATCTTCCATTACCAACTAAATTTTCTTTTTCTGAACTCAGCCATTTTTTTCAGGTTTGGTTCAGATTCACAATTATTTTCCCAAATTTATTAGGTTGCCATAACTTCTATTTGCTACATACCTTTATCACTGACCACTTGCAGGTTAATCAATGCATAACTTTCACTTATTCACACTCTAATACTTATTACTTTGTACCTAGAATCTTAGACTTGAAAGTTTAAAATTCACTTCTATCATCATTTCACAACTCTGGTAGCACATTAAAATTGAAAGGGTGCCTGACATGCAGTGGGCCAACAATGTTTTATTATATGGATCTATAAATAGAGCTTATTCGATTAGATTTCAGTATGGAAAAATGGAACCTTGACTCTTGCTTTATACTTTGTATACAAACATTAAATATATGGCCTAAATAGGAAAGATAAATTTAAAAGCTTCAAGAAGAAAACCTTTATAATATTGAAGTAGAGAAGTTTCTTAAGCATAACACAAAAAGCACGAACTACAGAATAAATGTTTACGATTTGGACATTGGAGTAGACACAGAGATGTGATACCCAGAATCCCCTTCAAAGAACTGACTCATTGCTCCTAGGTGTTGGGAGGGCTGTCCATAGTGCTCATCCTGCCTTTAGGGGTTGCCCCAGGTAGGTAGAGCCAGCCTGCCCAAGCTTATACTCTTCAGGGTCAGGTCTAGTCCGTGACCCATCCAGATACTAGGATAGTAGTTCACTGTCTTCCCAACGCAGTATAAATTTGTGTGTGTGTGTGTGTATTATCTAGTTGACTAATATGGTTGGTCATACTTCCCCTGGGTATTTGTCCCAAAACCAGCTTATACACATCTTGAACACTAGATGACTACCTCATAGGCTGCTGCCTGGAGAACTCATGCGGTATTAGAAGTCATTCATCAGTAAGAACTTCTATTCATTCAAATGTGCCATGAAGGGAGTAAAAAAGGGAAGCTGCTGCCTGGGAGAACATATTTGCAACATATTTGAACGCCGTCTTGCTTTCTTGTTATAAGAAGAACTACAAATCCATAAGAAGATAATAGTTACATTAAAAAGAGGCTTGCTTCGGCAGCACATATACTAAAATTGTAACAATGCAGAAATTAGCATGGCCTCTGGGCAAGGATGACATGCAAATTCATGAAGCATGCCATAGTTTTTAATAAATAAATAAATAAATAAATAAAAAACAGAGAACAGGCTTTAAAAAGGTATTTTGCAAATTAGCTATCTGTGTAGCCTACATGCATAGATAAAGGTGCCCAATTCTTCAGGTACTGGTGACTGAAAAATAAACTAAAATGAAATGAAAACACACACAAAAAACTAAACAAACAATAAAACAATGTAATACCACTAGAAGTCCTAAGATGATAAAGATGGACAATACCAAATATTGATAAGGATGTGGAATGACTAAGATAACTCATACACTGCTGTTATGAGTTAAATTTCTACTTTGGAAAGTATGTTACTATCCACTAAAGGTAAATACAGAGTTACTGTGTTTTTACTGTGCTCCAACAATATTCTTACCAAAGAAGATAAAAGAGTGTTGATCTTACAGATGACTTGTACAGGAATGTTCGCAGTAGTACTGCTTAAAATGTAAGGTTTTGGAAGCAACTTAAATATCCATCTACCATAAATAACATGAATGAAAAACTTGTGGTACATTTATATAATGGATATGGTGAAGCGATAATAAATGAACAAACTATACAAAACATTGTAGATAAATTGTACATGCTTAGTACTGAGCGAAGTAAACCAGGCACAAAAGAAGAAATACTGTATGATTCCAGTTAGATTAAGTTAAAAAAGACTAGCAAAATTTATCTGTGATGCCGAAAATCAGCACAGTGGTTATTCTGGGGGTGGGGAGGGGTACTGATTGGGAGAACACTTAAAGGAGTATTCTGAAGTGGTAGAATTGTTCTATTATATCTTTGATCCAGCAGGTATATAGTGTATACATGGTTAAAATTCATTAACCTGTATGCTTCAGTATTTTCACTTTATTGCTTATAAGTCACACCTCAACAAAAACAACAAAAATCACTGGGGGCGATATAGGTGAGTGATACACAAACACACACACACACACACACACGTGTGTATTGTAGTAACAATACTTAAGTAAACAACAGACTGTATATATGATAATAGTCCCATAAAGTTATAATGGACCTGAAAAATTCTTGTCACTCATTGATATTGTAGCTATTCTAAAGTCATAGTGCAACACATTACTCCCAAGTTTGTCATGCTGTTTTGGCTTGTAGCCTAGAGGCAATATAGCCTAGGGGTGTAGCAAACTATGCCATCTAGGTTTGTATAAGTACACTCTATGATGTTCATGACATAAAATCACCTAATGATGTTTTTAGAACATGCAAGCCATGGCTAGTGGTTCAGTGGATTGGTGCCAGCCTGAGAACATGCCTGTCATTCAGTGGTGTGAGACTATCTATACTTTCAGACTCCACCCTTTTGAGCACAATGTATTTATTTATTAATTAAAGATTTTATTATTATTTCCAGAGAGGAGGGGAGAGAGGCTGAGTGGGAGAGAGACATCAATGTATGGTTGCCTTTCACCTGCCTCCAGCCACAGACCTGGCTGGAGACCTGGCTTGCAACCTGGTTATGTGCCCTGGCTGGGGAATAGAACCAGCAACCTCTGGGTTTGCAGGCCAGTGCCTTATCCACTGTGCCACCAGCTAGGGCTTGAGCAAAATTTAATTAGTCTGCCTTGCCTTGGGCCTGGTGCTGTTTTACTTTGGCAAATTCCTCTGTAGCTTCTGTTAGAACCACAGATGTCAACCTTGAGAGTCAAGCAACTTACCCAGGGGGACAGTCAATGAATCTTATTAGTGCAAAAGCAGTCTCTGGAACCACACATCTTATGGTGTACATTATGCTTTTGACCATAACCATTCTGTGCTGCCTTTCTACTCCTGTTACCAAGGAAAGACATCCTCAGTTCATCCTTCCTGTGCCTGCTCCCCAAGCCCCACTTCACACTTGAGCAAGTGCTCGTTCCTGAGCCTCCAGCCTTCATTTCATTAAGTCCACCCTGATGTGTGGAGGTTGGAGGGACAGACTTTGTTTTCAAGCAGAATTGAAGTACATTTCACAATAGAGATGCTTTTGCTTGTCCAGATTCAATAATCAGCTGGCTGTAATCCCAGAGATATCCACCCTGGAAAATCTTTACAAGGACAAACCTCCACCAAATTGTCTCCCTCCTTGGGCTTTGTGAGGATGGAGGAAGACAACACAGCTTTTAGCCCCGCGGGTGTTCAATCAATGGTAATGACCATGACGAGAGTAATTATACTACTACTGACGATGATTATAATGTTTAACATAGCCATAACGCAATTATCAGCATTAGTAAATATAACATTAGCAACCTATTTTCCTCTAATATTGTTTGTGTCCCAGTGCCATCTGTTGACCCCACATATGGTTCTTAGGAGCATTATTTTCCTTCCAGTCAAGCATCACTTTCATGTGTCATGATTTTTCCTATGCATACTTACCTATGATAGTGTTTAATTTATAAATAAGGTACAGGAGGAGATCAACAACAATAATTAATGCTCAGATAAAACAATTATAACAATACTCTGTAATAAAAGTTGGGTGGATATGGTCTCTCTTAAAATACCTGATTGTACTATACTCACCCGTCTTTCATGTGAGGACGTGAGATGACACCATGCCTATGTGATGAGAGCAATTGAGGTGCTTAGGGTGTTGTCCAATTGAAATGGTATACATTGTTTACTCCTGAAATTTTCTTTTTAATAGTTTTGGGTTGCTGTTGATCAGGGGTAACTGAAACCATAGAAAACAAAATCACTGATAAGTGGGTACTACCATGGTGCTAGGAAGAGCTGGTATTTTATTTGGTGATTCAGTTGAGGAACTTTTGCATTTTGTGAAATACCTTTTCTAGTCTCATTTTCATAGATTTTCAACAAAATTTATGTAACTGAAATAATCATCTTTATTGTGAGTACATGTGTATGCATGTATGTGTATGCATGTTAGTGTGTGTGCGTGTAAGCATCCACCTCATTCATAGTTGGTCAGTTATTCTCTCAGATCCTATTAAAAATTATTTAAAAATTTGTTAGATGCTTAATTCTGATATCAATTGACTAATTTGGATTATATATGACTTGAGAAAAACTTCTTATCAGTTTCACTATACACTTGCTGATGATGTCTCTTAACACTGTTCATTTCATTATCTTAAGTTTTATGCAAGAAACAGCTTTTTAAAATTCCATCTCAGAAAAATTGTAATTGCCATTCTGTATGAAATCTCTGACATACTTTCTTCCAGTTCTCTCTCTCTCTCTCTTAAGAAAACTACTTCCCTGGCTGGTGTGGCTCAGTGGTTTGAGCACCAACCAGCCTGTAAACCAAAGGGTTCAATTCCCAGTCAGGGTGCCTGCCTGGGTTTTGGGCTGGGTCTCCAGTTGGGAGCACATGAGAGGCAAGCACACATTGATGTTTCTCTTCCTCTCTTTCTCCCTCCTTTCCCCTCTCTCTAAAAAAATAAAATATTTTTTTAAAAAAGAAAGAAAACTACTGGCTATAGTTCTGTGCTCCCCTCACTGTATTCTTCACTAGTAACATGTCTACATTTTTAATGTAAAATTTTGTCCATACTTATATTTTCAAAATGAAAAAGTTATATTGTAATAAAAATAGTAGGTACTTTAATTTAGTTACTAATTATAACTTAGATAGGTGTCACTTAATTCATGCTGTCTATATAACATACCCAAATACACATATTACAATACTACATCAATGCTTGGAAACAACCCTTCTAATTGAGTTAATCTATCACTACACTCTAGATTAGTAATGTGTTTTGTATAATACTGGAAATTACACACAAACCTTAAACAAGCACTGCAACCAAACAATAATATCATCTTACATGTTTAACTCTTTAAATGAAATGCTACAATAAGGTTATGCTTCACACACAAAAAAATTTTATCTTGTTTTAGTTTTTAAATTTAACTTTTAATAGTAATTAATTAAAATGAAACATTCTGTTCCTCAGTTGTACTAACCACATTTCAAGAGCTTAGCAGGCACACGGGACTCTTGGCTATTGCCTTGGACAGAATAGGACAGGTCCTCATTCCTGAGCAGGGAGTCCATGCACCAGGAGGCATCTCATGAATCTTAGAGCTGTCATTGCTACCTGATCAGTGTGATCCCCTGATGACAATGAACCAGAAGGCAAAGAAGGGAGAGTCATGGTTCCTCATCATCATGAAGAGCTAGGTGTCTACTGCAATGACTCATGTAGAGGGAACCCTGGTCAAAGAAGCCACCTAGGTGACCCCTGTGGGATTTCCTTTGGCTTCTTTGACCAGGGTTCCCTCTACATAAGCCATTGCAGTAGACATAGTCCTAAATGTGCAAAGCAGCCTGGACTTCAGGAACCTCAGTAATCAAGCACTGTAGGATGCCATTGGGTAAGTCACGGAGACCAACAGAAGTTACCAGCACAAGGTAAGAGAAATGTGGAATGGTCCACATTGAAACATTGGTCCAGTGTTTTGGACCAATGACTGTGAGGATCAGTTACATCTGGGAGATTAACTGCAGTAACAGGAAGTGCAGCTCATCTTCCTAAACTTGCTTTAGGACTTTCCTTCCAAAATGGTGACCAACCATAATCATGGGCATGCATGACCAGATAGAGTAAATGTACTGTAACAAGCAAGTGGACTTTAGTGGAGCAAGTAGTAGATGGTGATAGGTGCTTGTGATTCTTGTTCCTATGCTCTTGTGTCTGTTTTGGTCTTGTGTGACCTTGCCCCTAGCTTCTATGTGCAATGCTTCCAATGGCTCACCCTTGTGGTCAGGGGACCGGACTTGGGCCATCACAGCCCCTTCATGTGCAGCCCCTAGTCATCGACAGACAGGAGTATAAAATCATAACTTCCTTGCCTGGAAATGTGGCAAATTCTGGGGTTGTAAAGTTATGTCCTAGAGCGACCTGCGGGATCAGACTGATGCTGGGCTTCGCCAACTTTCCCCCCTTTTCCCGGATGTTATTTTCCTCTCTGTCTGTGACTTCTTCAGGAAGCAGGTCCTTTATAAATAAATCACATGCATACAGTTCTTCATATCAGGAACTGCTTCTGGGGAACCCAGTCTAAGACACCACACACACACACACACACACACACACACACAATCTCTACTTTCATTTTTCACACCTTTCCAGTTAATGCTGTCAGTGAGATGTGTACAATGTGTCTATGATCTGTCTTAAAAATCCAATTTAGTTAAAAACACTTCAAGGCAGTTTCTCTTCTCTCTCTCTAGTCCTCTTCTTGAATAGATTATAACTAGAGAGATAGTGGAGAGAGGAAGGTCAGTATTCATTTATTTTTGCCTGAAGAGACTAAAAGCATGCATGTGTGTGTGTGTGTGTGTGTGTGTGTGTGTGTGTAGACAGAGGAGACATGGAGGGAGAGGAAGAAAAGGAAGGTATGGGGAAAAGAGAGAGACAGAGAGGGACACACATATTATATCTATTTTTTTAATGTATTTTAACGTACAAGGGGAGACCCCAAAACTGGGATTTATGTATACAAAAGTTGTGTATTTATTCTTACATATTAAACTTCAGACACCTTTAACATACTCTCCACGTGATGCAATACAATTATTGAGACATTATTTCCACTGCTCAAAACAGTTTACTAACTCATCAATTTTTGTCTTTTAGTGCTTCTTCCAATTTTGTTTCACCTCTTCCACTTTGGCAAAACACTTCCTTTTGAGGACTTTTTTCATTTGGAGAAACAAATAAACAAAAACGTTGCTTAGGGTGAGATTGGGTGAATAGAGAGGGTGAGGCGCAAGGGCATGCCATTTTGGTCAAAAACTGCTAAACACTCAGTGTGGTGTTGGCAGGTTTACTTGTAAATCACCCACCATGAAATGGGCAAACATGTTGAAAGAGTCTTCAAAAAAAATTCTCTGAAGCTAAATGCAGCCTCTCACAACACCACCTACTGGTACACTGATACAGATGGGTTCCTAGAACACTCACTTATCAGGGGAAGCCTGTACTACAAGGAGCCCACCCTCCAGAAGATAATTCAATTTTGGGGGTCCCTTTTACCAATTCACTGATCTTTAACATACCCCTAGAACAAAGATAAATGAGTCACTCTATCTCTGAGAGTTCATGTGCTAGTCGAAAAGAGATATATAACTTCAGTTCTTCTAATCCCCAGCTCTCTGTGAAAAGACCTCTGAAGTAGGTGAAAAGTTCCAAGGACTGTGATGATAGGAAAACCCATAGTCAATATGAGCTACCTAGAGGATCCTTGGGAAATAGGTATTTCATGTGGATCTTGAACATCAAACCAATTTTTTTCCCGAAAGCAAGGCCAGCAAAGGCCTCAAGAGATATCTATGACTGCGCACTCATCATGTCAAGTAAAAAATTTATTAAGTTCTTATTTGCACCTGATATTTCATAGTAGCTAGTGTGAGGCTTTCTCAAGATTTTGGAGCCATTTCCTGAGTTTGCAGTGTGACTACAAAATGATGGCATTGATTTATTTTAAAACAGAGACTGTGGTTCCTGTAAAAATGTACATATCCTGTGCATACAAATTATTAATTTATGGGATTGTCCCTGCCACCTTGTAAAATGGGGACTATAAGACCTGACTTGCAAATATTGGAGCTTGTGTTTTAGTAAAGGCCCTAGCTCAACCCCTTATATAAAAGATAAATTTTTGCTTTGATTTTATTATTATGCACACCATTCTCAGGGTCAGTGACAGTTAGTTATATTTCAAAGACTTGTTATCAACAAATAAAACAAAACCAATCATATATATCCATGTTGTGCCATGCAGATCCTGTTTTTATTTAAAAATTTACTATCTTGTCTATTGTTTTTTGTTGTTGTTTTTTGGGTTTTTTTTTTTTTTTTTTTGCATTAATTCTTGGTTAAAAAATTGGCTTAGAACAGTATTTATTTTGATTGGCTTTCTTGATACCCCTTTAACTTGTGCTCCTGAAGTCTCACTGGCCTCACCCTAATCCCAACATCAAACACAGTCTTATTACCCTATCGATGTTTCTGTGTATTGAATGCTGTGCTATATTCACCTTCAGGGTTAGAGTAACCATGAGAGTGACTGATAACTCATCACTGTGTCCCCTCCAGAGATCATCCTTCACTAATGGTAGTGTCATATCCAGATCACATTGCTCTTCCCACAACATCCATGCATAAGGACTAACAGATGTGGGATGTCAGACGCCTGCTCCCTTACCCTAGTTTGGGAAAACTCTGAAGGACCATCAGTTTCCTGCAGCATTAGCTTGTTTTTTGTTTCTTTGTTTGCTTGGTTGGTTGGCTTTTTTAGATAGCCTCACAGCTCAACTTTTTCTTCTACACAATCTTACTTTTTTCACTTCAACCCTGGGACTTGACTCCAAGAGCATTCCCCCAGTACAGTCCTTGTGCCCCCAATCTCTATCTCAGAATTAGACTCCTGGGGACAATATCTGTGTCATCTGTGTCCAAGAGTGTTCTGAAAGAGCAAGCCTTCCTATAACATTTTGGAGGCAAAATACCAATTGGTACGGTGGCCATGAGAACAGCGTTGCTGGTATTACATGGATGATAGATAGACCCAGGCTTAAGAAAGCAGTGCAACTTGAAGCATTTTACCCGAGGTGAACTGAGATGGGAGTGGGCAAGGAAATGCACTAGCAGTGTAATCATCAGGTATCTGAGGTCAATGTTTCTGGATGTACAAATGCTTTGAAGAAAGATGGTAGAAGCCTACACCTGAGGGCCAATTAATCAGCCATTAGAATCTATGAATGAATCCAGGAGAACTACAAAGAACTCCAGGGAAATTACAAAGAACTCCAGAGAAATTACAAAGAACTCCAGGGAAGTTACAAGGAACTTACTGAGAACTACAACAGCATGAAAAAGGACATGGAAACTATCAATAAGTGCCAGGAGGAAATGAAGGATACAATTTCTGAATTGAAGAATACAGTAGAAGGAATCAACAGTAGGCTAGAGGAAGCAGGGGACTGGATCAGTGAGTTGGAGGATAATGTAGACAAATACTCCAAGACAGTACATGAGAATAAAAAAAGGCTGAATAAGACTGAAGAGGGGTTAAGAGAGCTGCAGGACAACATGAAATGTAACAACATCCATATCATAGGAATACCAGAAGGAGAAGAGAAACAAGGAATGGAAAACCTGTTCAAAAAGGTCAGGATAGAAAATTTCCCTAACATGATGAGTTGAAAACATTAATCCAGTTCAGGAAGCACAGAGGGTCCCAATGAGGATCAACCCAAACAGACCAACACCAAGGCACATTATTACTAAAATGGCTAATTTCAAAGACAAAGAGAGAATCCTAAAAGCATCAAGAGAGAAAAGACAAATAACATACAAAGGGGCTCCAATAAGGCTATCAAATGATTATTCAACAGAAACAATTCAAGCCAGAAGGGAATGGCAAAAAGTATTTCAAGTCATGGTAAACAAAGGCCTGCAACCAACAATACTCTACCCAGCAAGGCTCTCA